>LQNK01000823.1:102576-117492 GCA_001586405.1 Phoebis sennae | reverse complement strand
AGCCGCGGGCAAAAGCTAGTTTATAATAAGTACTTTGTAAAAAGTTCACATGAATAAAAATATTTTCTATTCTATTCTATTCTATTTCAAATTATACGAGTAGTAGCCTCTCCAACCGATATCGGTCATGGTGGCTCATTTCAACAGAGACTAGCCAGGTACGCAAAAGATATTATACTGTACAAGTATGTACGCAAACTCAGGTGCACTCTCTTTTTCTTTACTCTCATAATCGCGAGACGTCATATAAGAGTGCTCATAAGCTGTCAAAGTCACGCTGTTATCGAAAAAAGTTTTTAAATAAATATTAAAAAAGAAAAAAAAAATAAATTATTCAAAACATTTCATGTGCCATCCCTAATAACCACTGCGACAGATTTGCACATTTAAATCAAATTGGGTTAAATGTAATAACGGTTTGATTAGTAATAAATTAAAGTGAATAAATTATGACGCGATTGTTCAAATATGAATAGTCCAGACGCTCTGTTGCTAATTAAGCTGTTCTCTTGAACAAAATGATTTCATTTTCTACAGCACATATTAGTACGTAATATATTTTAATCTTTAGGAGCTGTGGAAGCTAATATATAAAGTAGATAAGTTAAAGAATATCTAAGCAGAAGAGGTTTTCAGTAGATAGACTTTTTTGTGGAGCGAAAATTACCCAATAAATATTTGTACCTGTCAAAATCAACCAACCAAGTGTAGAATTGATACAATTCGCTTTGTAGTACATCGTATAATGAACATGTTTTTATATTAATTACATTTATCACAATACTCAATAACTTATATTACGCTCTCACAATAATTGCATCTTCTTTCTACCACGAAAAAACAAGAGAGAGTCCAAAAGCGCGGCAATCCGCATTGGCCAATCACAATGCGGGATTGCCTTTTAATCGTCGAACTTGCAATAGCTGGCCAGTTATTTAAGGCAGCTTACTGAAAATAAGGATTTAATGTATATTTAAGAAAAAAATAATAATAATTAAAGCAAAATTACTAACACAAGAATAACATTTAAATCTTTTGCAAAAATATTTTCACCTTTTATTTTGATATGATATTATCTTCTTTTACACGTAAATTTACTAATTCAGTTATTAAAAACAGCACAGTAAATATTAATTTTGATATGAATTAATCTCATATTTAATTGACTTTTTTAAATAGCTTTAATTAGAGACTTTTTTTATAACGGCTAATTTTGACTACTTAAACAAAATACGAAGAACTTTCTCGCCACTCAAATAACAGTCGAAGCATATAAAACTCCACACTCGAAATAAGCTTAAACAAAAGCAGGCCAATATTTGAACAAATTCAATTGCTCGAGAATCCTACAGAGTGACGGCGGGAAGCGCGGCGTGGAACAGACAGGCCAGACGTCGAATAACTGTCACCATCATGGATGGATTTACAATTTTATATTGTACTCCATTTTCAGGTTTCAATTTGGTATTATCACTTACTGGAATTCGAAGAGGTTCTTTGAAATTGGAAAGAAATAGGCATGTTTATCGAGCTAAGCGATGATCGTTTATTTTTTGTATATATTCGATTGTTCTATTCGTTCTTTAAAATAATCGGAGTGTTAGTATTACGTTTTATACTTTTAGAACAATAAAAAAGTAACTGACGACTGTTTTAATCTCTATATACACTCACAATAATTTCTGATAAGTTTGTTATTAAAATTAAGACAGAACTTATGCATTATCTTTCAGATTAACAACAAGGATTGGTGCAAAAAGGGGAGGAAAGGGGGCAACTGTAGCATGAAGTGTGAAGGTACTATAAACTTATTAGACGCTTTCAAAGTAATTGTGTTTAACACTAGATGCACCGGCTACGCTTTTAACATATTTTGGTTTAAATTTTAAGCTTAATTCTAGTAAATTTTTCACGTTTATTAGCAAATTTATGGACCTACTTACATACCAACTAAAACTATGAACATAGCAACTCGTAACATATTTATCTTATCTAGATTAATTATTCTCAATTTGGAACAAATTAAAAGCAATTATACAATTGCACACTTAAAGATTTTATAGAGGAATTCTTCGATTCGAAGTATAATTTGGCTTAGTAACTTGACAAACCTTAGTTCATCGTTCAAAATATTTGATTTTTCACCCATGCGCCACTCCCAAGATTCCTTTCCTTTGATATGTTACGTACCTAAATTCAATTGTTGATCGAAAATGCGGAGAATTCTATATTTCGATACATATGAAGTTTATTTATAGAAACCATTCAATATTTGTATTTTTGTCCATTTTCTCTTCAATAAAAGACTCCTGACTTGATTAATGATTAATACTGAAACTAGAAACGTTTGAACTATAAATCTACCTTATATTGTAAGAAAATATATCTTTTATATTTGCTAAATTAGCTTAATTAAGCATTAAATATTTTACAGACCTCCTCAATGAAGATCTAGCTGATGACGTCAGATGTGCGAAGCGTATCTACGATCGAGTCGGTTTCAAAGCATGGCCATCTTCCTACGCTTATTGCAAAGAAAAGAGTCTACCAGACTTATCAAGATGCTAAATATCTACAGCTACAGCTTGTGTTCTGAACAACAGACTCTCAAACATTATTCAAATTTACAAACGCCTGACAAAATTTTCATATCAAAGTTGTGTCGGTAAGTTTTGGCTCTCACTAGAATATACGTCTTGATAAAGTAAAAGTTAGTATTATATTTTCTTTCAGAAATAATTAATTATAAAGTCTAAGTTGAGAACACAAATGATTAACAAAAGTAAAATGCGCAAGTATGAACTTTTACTCAACTTCATACTTATGCTTTTTGCTAAATTATAGTTAATATATTTTATTAGTTAATTTTATTTTTGAGGACTGCAAAAGTCTATTTAGTTTACTTCTAATAATGAATTCATTTTCTATACAATTATAAGTATTATCTTTAGTCTTTACGTATGAAACGGCACTGCCAAGAATAGTCAACAAATAAAGTTAGATAATACTTAGGTAATTATCATAATATTTTATCCCGAATTATACATTAATTTTTAGTTTTATTATAATAATTGTAACTCATTTTTATCTCAATATTATTAAGTAGAATCATTATGCTTTTTACGTTTATAATGAATTAGTTTAAGTCACCTTTATTATTTAGTTAGTTTAATTATCATCATTTAATAAATTGAATTAAATAACATTCGCAGTTTATTTATACTCCTGTAAATTGGTATATACATAATTATGAAAAAATATATAATTCAAATGTAAATTATAAAACAAGCGTTATTGAAGCAAGCTATTTTAGATTTCATTGTGATGACATAATGAAATCTAAAATAGCTTGTCTTGAGGACAGCACTTGTGGTCTTTCTGACAGATCATGAACAGCAATGGTCACTTGCCACTATGTAACCGCATATAAAAATATCCAATATTTTTATAGTTCGTTATTTGTATATTTAAATTTAGAAAGCACAGATGAACATGTTGGTTATAGTACGTATACAATACAACAAAAAGTAAATAGATAAAAAGATAGGAATAATTTTGTGCCTACTTCAGATTTAATCGATCATTTTTCGATACAAATTGACGTCTGAACCGGTCGCAGACAAAAATTCAAAAATGCTTAAATTAATAATGTTTGAGTTATAAATACATGGTTGAAAATCAATCTTTTCCAAAGCCTATTGTAAAAAGGCAATTGAATTCCATTTTAGAAATTGATGAATTGTTTAAAACTTGAACGTTGATAAACCTGGATTCAATTTAAAACTCCAACGAAGACCGTAAAAATTTTAAGATAAAGATTAAGAGATCTCTTTAGTTCAGACAGTACTTCAGTAGCTTTTACCACGTTTTAGCTTTAGTTATTTAACGTTAAAAGGATCAATATTATAATCCATTTCAATAAACTACGTAAAATTGGCTATTAATGGTAAGTAATCGTCAATTTGTAAGAGGTTCGTAAATCCATAGTCTCTTTTGAACGCATAAAATTCTTAAAAGCACTGAACTCCCAGTAATTTTTTTATTTCAAATCATTTATTTACACAACTACGTTATAACTACTGAATAGGTTTTGGTGTAGTTTTGGTGCAGTGTAATAAGATCGACAGGAAAATCTTGTAAAAGCATTATTTATTTTTAGAATAGTGTTTAAAGTATGCCTGACTCGGAAGCGACGCAGAAGGAAGTGATGCAGTAACTCGCAAATCTCGTCTGTTTATAAAATAGTTATCAATTTTCCAAGTGCGCATTTATAGATATTTTGCTTTTACCAAGAGCATAAAAGGATATAGAGATATAGGAATATAACACCCTCACTATACAAAATAATTCACATTAATCACCTACAATTTACACCTTATTCTAATCAGAGATTTTAAAGTAGTAATTTATATTATTAGAAAGAATATGCATCCAATATTGTGATTAATATTAAAAAAATATTGTATGACCTACGCTACCATCAAATAACTGAACCCTATAATTAATGAAAAATATGTTCCAATGTTATTAATAAGCATATTATAATTTGCGCATTTTAATGAACACGTTATGTATTCATTAAAAGTTATCAGTTGCATATAATTACTGCGTTAATTAGATCAATGACGTGTAACGTATTAACACGATAAAACAGATTATAATTAAATGGCTAATTTTATTTTCACTAGCTGTTGCCCGCAACTTTATACGTGGAAAATGATATAAATGATTTCTGATGAATATTCCTCTTCATTCAACATATAAAAACTCTATATTGAGGTATTTAATATTAGTAATATAAGTTCAAGGCAGTTTAGATTAAATCTTTATTTTCATCTATACTAATATTGTATATAGGAAAGATTTGTTTGTATTGAATAGTTTCCGAAAGTATGGGTTCACTGTGGATGAAATTTTTGTAGAAAAATTCCTTGAAACCCCCAGGAATCACAAATTGTAGTTTAAATCCTATAGGAACGGGATATATACGCGGTGGCTAGTAATATATAAAAAGAAAATTTAAAAAAAAGTATTAAATTAAAAAAAAATCTTTTATTCACATAATTTAGGTATAACTATATCAACAGCTGTTCACATTTGTGTCGGTACCTTAAGTTATAATTAATTATACAATTAGGCGGCCTAATCGCTTAGTAGCGATTTTTCCCAGGCGACCTAAGGCGTAGAAGAAGCAAAAAGAAATAATCATAGGTAGAAATGAGAAATGAAATTGTTTAAAACCCGAGAAAGGACATAAGATTTTATTCCAAAAATTCCACGGAACCGGGAGATATACGCGGGTGAAACCGCGGGGCATAGCTAGTAATATTGTATGTGAACGTTTTGGTGTTTAGATATTTGGATGATTGCTTGTTTATGCGTCAATCACACCAAACATACTGGACAAATTTTGATGAAGTTTCGTACACTGGTTGTTAGTTGGATTAGATTAGATTAGTTGATATAGGATACTTTTTACGAGTAGTAGGTACTATAGACCCCAAATGCAAGCGAAGCCGTGGGCAGAAGCTAGTAATGAATAAACCAAAGAAAGAATCATATTCACTTAAATATCCTCAAAACAACGATAAATCCCATTTTCATATATCATCCGAAAATAATTTAAAAATTGCAGTTCACTTAAAAAGTATTAGCATAAAGTTCCGTCGGTTAAAACGTCATTTTTATATTGAAAAGCAACAAATTGCATATCAAATACGCCTCACATCTAACTCACAACTGGTTCTAAAACTGCGAAGTGAGGTTGTCTATGAATTTTGATTTTTTGGGACATAAATAAAATGCTGACTTAGTAGTATATGTACATTTTAGGCCATGTATCGAGTGAGTTTCCCTAAGATATTTTAGAGTCTTCCCTGGTTTTATTGTTTATTGTTTCTATTCTGCGCACTTACCTTGCTTAAAGCACCCTATTAATTTCAAATTCATTTATTTTTCACGAATTATAATAATAACACTGTTGTATTTAATCTAGGCGCCTAATGTAGCATTAGCTGTATTTCAGGAGCCTGTATTTCACAAAAATATGCAAAACAAAACCATCCAAGTGTTAAGAGATTAGAATATTACGAGCATGGAATAGTTCACAGTTTTTTTGAGTTAGTTTAATAAAAGCAACGAGTCTTAGAGGATTAATTTTAATAGACCCTCAACCGTAAAAAGTGAACCAAAGAAACCGTAAACCATGAAAGTTTAGACCCAAATTAGGTGCGTATCTCTATAGATACAGTCCTGATCTATAGTCCCTAATTGCTTCCTTGTAATAAGCGCTACCCTTCGCTAACATACACGCCCACTATTTCCATAGACCCTTGTGATTGTGCAGTATAATTTTACTACTTCCAATAGCTATGTGTAATTATTAAAAAAAATAAAAATAAAAATAAGAACCTTATTATAATAAATGTACTTCTGCTACTGAAGAATGCATAATATAATGTTAAATTATATTGTATATTGTAGCTATTAAACGTAAGTATTACTTAATTATTGGTTTTTCGGACTGTACATTTGTAAAAGTTTATTCTTAACTTGAAAACCATTTGTATTGTCATAGACATTACTGTCTAGGATTATTTACAATTTACACTAGACTGTAAGGTAAAAAGTGTATTATTTTCTAATAAAGACTTTTAAAAACAAACAAACAACTTCCAATAGTACTCTAACCGCATATATTCTGTTCCGTGGCCACTCTAACCAACATCTCGTTACAAATTTCAAAGGCCCGGATATTACTAACATGCGGGTAGTTTGTAGTTTTATTTTCAGTTAGTCTGATGAAACCCCAGATCTTACATGTATGTGGAAGATTAAAATTTGCGTACCCAACAAGCCGAATCAAATATATTTTAATGTGTAGTTTGTGAAATTGTTGTATAATTTTTGGATGGAGTTCTAATATAGTTTCATAATAGAAAACTCTATGTTCAATTATCTGCAATATTAAAAGAAAATTATACATAGAAAGAGTTAGCCTTTTAAAATTGCCCAATATACTTGAAAGATTTCCATAAATCATCTATTTTAATTCAAAACTTGTCTTTCAAAATTTAAGAGTCGAATTTAAAACCCATTACAATTATTGCATACAATAGCTATTTTTTTTTAATTATCAGAAAAAGAAAAGTTATTAATTGATTTAAAATCTATTTAAAAACAAATTTTTACTTTTCCACTTCCACTATATTAATATCAATTTCAAATAACATTATTCACAACCAGTGTCGAACAAATTAAGTTAAATTAACATTAAATTCAAATATCTCCTCCATAAAATATTTATGGTTTCATTATTTCAGTGCATTCGTACACGTCTCAACAATTTCTTTACCAATTTGTATCAATACTTTTACATACAAATAAATATTTCTCACCGGCATGTTATTTCCGTTAGTATCAAGTTCCTCCTACTTAGATCTGCCCACGCTCACGCCTTAATCCTAAGCTTAACCTAATCAGAGGTTTTTAATTTTGACGTATGATAAAAGTAAATTTTGTTCGTTTTACTTTTATAATATACACACAGTACTAATTGAATCCTATGTGTAAATCAGTTCTTAAATAACACTAGAGACTAAATTGTTAAAAATAAATTATCTATAACTGGTAGTACGGGATAAAAAGTATCTTATGAACATTTCTTGATATTCAAACTATATATTTGTGCAAAATTTCATCCAAAATATACATACAGACAGAGGTACTTTAGGATTTATCTCGCTTTTCTAGTAAACTGAAGGAAGGAGCAGTTAAATTATCTGAAAAATTCTATGTGTCCCATTAATTCTCTATCTTTATAAAAATTAAGAATTTGTTTAATAGCCTTCTTTCGGTAGTTTTAACAGAAATTATCATCGAAGTGAATAATAAACCAATAAATCGAACGCAATTAAAAATAATTAAAATGGGTACGTAACCGCAAACACACATAAAACACTCAACTTACAAAATTACCAAAATATTTTAACGTAAACATAATACAGCAAAACGACACATAATTAGCAAATTAAACGAGCATCGTATCTTAATTATCGATAATTACTGTGATTAATCGAGTAATCGTCATCGATTATTCGCAAGTGGTTAAATCGATATGTATACCGTAACGGATGTTAGCGATTATTTAACATATAAAGGGTTCCTTTAATTTAAGCAAGTTAATTTAATGACAAAAAATCAATATTTCGCGTTTTTCACGATTGTACATTTTGTAAGTTCTCTTTAAAATGTAAATATTTCGAAAGATCGGATTAAATAATAAAATATTATGTATCGTAAATCCCGCGATAAACTCGTTGTAAAGTAACTTATGTCGTTTTTATTAAGTTACTAAATAAGACTTAAACTGAATATGCTAGTCTATAAAACTTAAAGAAAATGTTATGTTTACATTTTAGTATGACAAAAAGTGCTCGAATGACCTCATGTTATTTCTAGATCTAACAAATACATCAATTCACAATAAATCAATTCATCAAAAACAAATTAAAACAAAACACAAAAATAACTACGTACCGTATCTTATCTTAAAAGTATACTAGGTATATTAAAACTATAATTCATATTTGTTCTAACTTCTAAACATTTGTTTAACAAAGACCATAATCTATAAACCACAGACAAAAAACGATAAAATGCCTCCACAGACTATTAAAATTGTAAGCTTGGCACATTACCCAATCTTCGAATTAATTTATTAATGAACATCAAGCGATAAAGCCCACGCGAGTTTGTATAACGTTCATTCATGTTGTATCTTACATTTTACTAAGTCATTGAATATTTGTCGATTTTATAATGAAATACATCACAAGACCATTGATATGGTAATGATATAAAATTTTTAAATATATTGGACGATTATTTCAATGCCCAGTTCGTGTAAACATAAGACGAGGAGTTTTACTTACGGACAGTACACTATCCTACTAGACGTAAGTCTAAACCGTATCTATAAAAGGTGGCTTTAACATAACTACCAAAACTTGGTTATAACCGCTCGTTAATGACAATAACATACTATGACGTTCCATCCTTTACAGGAACCGGGCATAAGAGAAGAGAGGAATTTAACAGGAATAGGTAATTAGTAAAGACCCCCGATTCCTGCCATCTTATTAGACAAGGCATAATTTCAAATCTCCCGTCTCACACAAATCTCACCTCATATAACTTAACACCAAAATTTTTTTATTGGTTACAAAGGAATTTTAAACTACATTTAGCAACGTTGTGTGTTCGTCACTGAAAATAAATATTTAAAAGACAATTATCCAAGTATGGTTTAAGATCCAGTTATCTTCCCCTTCGGAACACAATTTAAAAATCAAAGCACGATTTAACTTTTGATTCAGATGTAGAACGAGAATCAAAAACAATTATTCCGGTGGCGCAGGTTCATTTACCATAATTATCACCAAAGAGCATAAAATCTAACTAGGGGTCAGGCTTCGAACTCATTTGAATTGTAAAGCGTAAGATAAGGCGGTTTATAACATAATCAATGTACACCTTTGTTAGTCCCGCTGTCGTAATCATTGATCTAAGATTTGTTTGAAGAAATTCAGCAAATACTATAAACTTGTGTTTGTTTTAACGCGAGTACTTTCCATTTTAAATAAAATACTTTTTAAAATTCAGCAATTTGCTTGCTTTGAATGCTAGATTACTAATATTATAAATGCGAATGTAACTTTGTGTGTCTGCATCTTCTTCATGCTAAAACCATTGAACAGATTTAGGTAAAATTTTGTGCAGGGATTTTTTAAAACCTGATAAAGGTCATAGGATAGTTTTTATCTCGGAAATCAAGTATTTGTATAAATAATAGATTTATCTACAGCAAAGATTGCAGTTAAGGAGAACATGAAAACTGAATTAATAAAAATATTTTCGTTTTTTTTTTTAAATTTAGTCAGTATAAGTTGCGTATTAGGTGGGATTAAATTTTATCGATTTTCAATACTGATGTTTAGTTATTGACTAACTTGATTGAGTTTAAAAAATCACAAATTCATATTTTAGTACACTACAAAAATGTTGTATCGTAGTGCATCATAAAAGTTCTTGGAAAAATATTAGCGATTATAATAAAGGAAAAGCACTCTATTCCTTTACTGTCATAACCCGATTGCAAGATATCAAACATAAAACATCAGTAATAATATAAATAGTAATATAAATATTCTTATTTTAATATCCGATAATGCTTTGGAACGGAATTCAGAAAATATTAGACTAAAATTACAATAATGCGTTTTCCCAATATAGGACAGATAACATGTTTTATTATTAAAACGATATAATTTATACGCCAACGACAAAACCATCAAATCAAAGGTATTGTTCATAAAAACCGACAATGCCTCGTAAAATTGTCGTAGGCTGAATTCCCACGTAAGATAGGCCATTACAGTGTCCAAATATAGTAGAAATATAATGCTGGAACGATTATTAATAAAATAATATACTCATATGATAAGGGAAAATGTTTGTTTGTTTTATTGTTGTAACAGTAAAAAAAATTAGTTTTCCCGTAGTGTAAGTAACATGCTTTAGTGTTATAATAGCTCCCCTGACCGATTTCGGCTATTGCGGCCAATCTCAGGAGAAACTAGCCTGCTGCGCAGGAGATATTAAAGTGCACAAGTGAATGCGTGTGTGGGGTGCTCTCTCTAATCCTTAATTCTCATAACACGATGGCAGACAAACACGACGAGAGAGAAATCAGGCGCAGGGCCCACGGCTTTACGTGCTCTCCGAGGCACAGGGGTGTTCCATACATAGACAGGGCCATCAAATAATAACATACTCGTACAATCAATCATCTATGGATTTAATATTATAAATGCGGCAATACGCTTGTTTCCATCCTTCTTTTACGTCGCAAAGGAGCGTTAGTAACACTGGTACGATGTTAACGGGAAGATCAACATAGGCTGTACTTAGATATGTCTTTTTTATGAGCGATCAAGTGGGTTATGCTTTGTAGGTAACAGAACAACTCAGTAGTGTGGTTAAACCTAATATAATAATGTACGGCGACCGTCAAATCAAAGGTATTGCCAATAAAAAGTGACAATACCTCGTAACGTCACTCCGGATTCCCACGTAAGATCGGTCATTGACTCGATCGATCGGTTTTTGCCGATTCCACCCGGTCGGATTCCACCACTAACGAGTATCGAATGCCTTGAAGGTCGGCTGCGGAAAAACTAGCCTTCAACCAATGTCATGTTTTGTTCCAATCGGTATGCGAATGCAGGAAAGACCTTAAGAAAACTTAAATTTTTGTTTTTGAGATATCTCAAAGTCTTCAAATATATCAATTTGTAGGAATACTCTTGTATTTGAAGATTGTGGTTAAAGGCTCTATCTCGGAATAAGATCGTGTGGAAAAAGCCGCATTTCAAAGCAATGTCATTTGTTTTGTTTAAATCGGTATGCGTGTGCAGAATGGAATTAAGGACTTCAAATATTCCGTTTTGGAAATTAAAACATCAGTATGTAATAATAATCTTATGTTTGTAGATTAACTCTATTTTTAACTGACTCATCTCCGGCATCTATCTACGTACCGATTTGGAAAATTATTTTTGCATTCGAAAGAATGTCTCTCCCATAGATTTAAGGTTTGGTTATAGTCTGATCATCAATGTGGAAAATATTCTCCTCGAAAATCAATAGAATATGCTTTACGGTTAAGTTTAAAAATAAAATTAAGGTTTTTAAAAAATAAAGAATTTTCTCCTCCGATTTTTTGAAAGTTGATTAAAAATATAAAGTATACAGCATTACAGCATATGACCTTTCCAAGAAAAGCGCATGAGAATTTCATCTTTACATCCTACGTATTATAAATTCTGAATATTTAATGAGCTGATAAACAATACTATAAGATTCTGTTACCAAGCAATAAACGTTATACACTTCCATACAAAGTTCTAACTGTTTAAACGCTTCAATAAGCAATGTTTATGCATTGAGGTTGATAAAAACGTAGGCCTTAAAAGAACAATAAATTATTACCGATTTCATTAGAACATGTAGGGTATACACGATCAATACTTGTCATGCATGAAACAAGTTTGACCAGCTTATAACTTTTTCAACGTCATGATATGATATGGTGGTAAAGTAACTAGAAAGAAAAATCTTAGTAATAAAGCGAAACGAACGTACACACCAAAATGTACGCAAAACATGATACATCTAGAATAAAACATACAAACTGGTAATAATATAGAATAAAAAAAGTTTAAACTTACAATTAAAAGCAAATATCTCTCAAGTCACCATGCAAATTTATGAAACTCTCTTGTCTTGTACTTATCTAAAAGGCACATTCCCCTTCAAAGCATCTAATCTCGTATGCTCACCACACCACACATCACCGTGTCTCTATTCAATAGCTTCTACATATAAATGACATTTTAATTGACATAGTATACAGTTTGAACTACTTAAACACATCCAAATCCACCAATCAGAAAGCACATCAAGCCATCATGCAAACTGTGCAAACACTGCGCAAGAAATGCGTCCTTCCTCTAAGGACATTCTTCAAAGGATCTAATCTCGTATGCTCACCACACCACATATCGCCCGCTGCGTCATCTCTATTCAATAGCTTTACAGATGGATCTGACTGGATAGATATTTCAACTTGTATTTCCCGAAAGAATTGATTTCAATGCACTTAGTAAAAGTAATAATATTATGGCATTCTGAATCTATTCCAATTAAATTCTTTAACACCGTGTTATCTTAGCAAAAATTGATTTGATTAGATAAGTTATTAATCATCGAACTACAATCAATATTCGACATCAAGCCGTCATGCAAACTGTGCAAACTCCTTATAAGAAATGCGTCCTTGTCTAAGGATTACATTCCTTTCCAAAACATCTAATATTGTATGCTCACCACACCACAAGTCGCCCGCTGTGCCATCTCTATTCAATAGCACTGCAGATGGATCTGACTGGACAGAATTTTTGAACTTGTATTTCCCGAATAAGATGTCTTTCCATTCAATGAGTTTTTCTGACAAGTCTATCTCTCATGTGGTAATCCACACCATTCTGATCTAGTTATTTATAACTTTCTAACTTCTGTTTTTATTTTTCAGATATCTTCGTGTATCGTAGAAGGACCGGCAAAAAGTATTCTATAAAATATTTATTTTGGTCATAATTGTTGTGCCCAAATAAATTCCGTTACTTTCGTAGCATAGGAAATTAAAATAGTTATTAAACATCCAAACGAAACCATCGATCATAAAGTATCAAGCGTTGATGCAATGTAGACAGATTCTAGGCAAGAAATTCGTCCTCGTTTTCAAAGGACATTCCTACAAAGCACCTCATCTTGTTTACTCATTTTGTACTATCGCATTCATCGTAATATAAGTACCATATTAAAATTTACTACAAGCTCAATAATTGTGTCATTGTTATCACACAAACTTTTGTAATTCGAACCACGTGTTCAATCCTACTTTTCAATTAAATTCACATAAATTAATACCGTGTCAACGCAGAAACTTGTTAATTAATAACATTTCGATTATAAGCCTTGTATTTATATTATTATTTATACCAACAACATAATTTAATATTATAAAGCGGAACATTGTTTGTTTTAACTCGCTAATTTTCGAAAATATCGGATGAATTTGAAAAAGTTTTCAAGTCAGACCACTAATTCCTGATATTAGCGCGTTCAAACAAATAAACAGACTCTGCAGCTTGGTGTTGATATAGATGACGCTGTTACAGACGGAAACCGCGAGACACAGCTAGTATATAAACAAATAAATAAATTGAGGCTATCACATTATTCCTCGTCGTGCCTTCTTATAGGGCTCATATAGGGTATACAATAAGAATACATTATCGTATACATTAGGACATTGGTTCCCAATCTTTTAAACCGCGATGCACTTACAAGCGCCTTTAAAAATCTTAAACGTTTCATATATTTGTAAAAAAAGATTTGTCAGGGAGGTGGGCTTGAGTTCTAAATCCCTAGTTTTTAACTAGAGAATAAACTCCTGTTTAGTAACCAAACACTTGAATGATTGCCTCATTGCTCTTCTGGTTGCATCTTCGACAAGCTCTCAAGCTCAAATCAATTTTAAAATATTATTGGAAATATCTAACAAAAATAACAGCTATGGCTCAGGAAGATGACAGCGTCGGTACCCACTCCGGTCGTATTATTAAAGACGAGGAGACTGTAAATAAATATAGATTACACTTATCATTTACACATGGTCCTTTGTACTATAATATCTTCTGCGCAGGCTAGTCTCTATTCAAATTGACAGCCAAAGGAATTATTTCTGAGGCACATTCTTCTCTCCAAGGTTAGCACAGTTTGGAAACCCTTGCTTTAGGATATTTTGGCATTGTCTCGCCACTTCCTAAGAGGGTAGCATCGTATATGGTGATGCGTTTTTACCATCCACTTGAAGAATGTGAATTAGGTAATGAGCTGCAGGTTTTGTTTGGACCCTTTAGGGATAGTATTATAATTGTCTTAACTCTCTAATGTGAGGGTTAGAAGTATGAAAATCAATTGAACTGTTATTATTCTTGAGATAAATAAAGTTCTTTAAATCTAAGTTGGATTTTTAGTACCTTCTAAGTCTAAGAAATCTAGATGAAAGAAAAAGGGGCAGTTGACTACTGCAACGGGCGAAATAAACCCTTTTCGTGTGTTATATTTTATATCGACAGGTACTCTGTCTGTCTGTTCTATCTCTTCTTCGCGCTTAAACCACGGTACCGATTTGGATGAAATTGTACAAATATTATCCAAATCGGAAAAATTAAATAAAAACCTAACCTATTATTTTAATGCAGATGCAGATTATTAGTGGTGTGAGTA
>LQNK01000823.1:90175-101958 GCA_001586405.1 Phoebis sennae | reverse complement strand
TCTATTATAGTAAGATCTATTAGACTCGTGAGGTTGTGAGTTTGTGACGTTATACCTTCGGGATCTTTGTCGGTATGTTTCAGTAGCCCAAGGAAACAGCAGAGCTTCTTTTACACTAAATTTGCTGGCCTGTCCTCAAGCCTTAAAAAGATGCCTGCATAAAATTACATAAAACTGCAAATAACAAGGGATTCTTAATAAACTTGCATTGTTGCTTTAACTTTAAATTCTATAAATACTGTAACGTCTTTACTTAAGAAAACTGGACATTCTATTATACACCGGATAGTTAGAAACTAGTAACTACTGTGGTGCTCAGCTCCCTTGTTAGTCTCCCCTTAGTCCATCCTACAAGGTTTATAACAATAGCTATAGAAAGTAATCAACTGAACATTTCCTTGTTTCGTCGTACTAGAGGAACTTTGCATTAAAATAATGTGAAAGTTTTTATGGAAGTATTTTTATGCTTAAACGTTAATAAATATTCCTGGATATTTAACAAAACGCCATCTAGTCCCAAACTATGCAAAGCTTGTACTATGGAAACTAGATAGGTAATAGACATACTTAAACATACTTTTTTATGCATACATACTATAGATAAATTAACAACCAGACAGTATAAAATTACAATGTTCATCACATCATAATTTTCTACTCGTGGGGATCTAACCCATACCCTCCGGTGCAATAGACCATTGCCGTATCCATTGCACCAATTGGGTCGTCAGTCGTCACTCAATATTTCATAATTATTAAAGCATTATTTTTAAGAACTTTAGAGTCGTAATAGTAACTATTTCCAACGATTCGAAAGGTAGTCTCTGCCCGAAAAATCAGCAAGAAATTCGAACTCTATGTAGGCGGAGATACTTTAGAAATTCTGTTTATAATCGAAACTACATATTCTTTTCTAAATTCGAAGGCAACAGACTATAAATCTCAAGAAGAAAATCTACGAATGTGTCTATAATAAATAACAGTTATTATAATAATCTCAGACTAATATAATTAGCGACATAGCACCCACACTATCTCTCCAGATGCTCCAAATATTCCGTTAAACAAACACAAACAAAATTGGAAAGTAAAATAGCTCCGTCGTGTTAAGTAATAATGTGTTAAGGTATAAAGGGCTTTATTACTGTGTAATAGAAGTGAGATTGGTGTGCGGTGTTTGTGATTAGTTGTCAAGTGGTGTGCCGCCTACAGATGCGTGGGCGCCGTGGAAACCGCAAGACATGGGTTGTATGATGCGCCGTAATGGGCTAAGCGAGTTGGGCTATGTATCCCATACAAATATTCCTATTGGTTATAATAAACAATTAATTATTGTATTTCATTCATTAGTATGTACTACGAAATGACTAAATTAGATACAAAAACTACTGATTCACAGTTTTTGAAACGATATTATAATTCAATTAAATTCGATTAAGAATTTCATTTTTTTTGTCGTTGGAGATAACATACCTTATTACAAATATCTTTAGTTTTAAAAATGATAACAATTTTTAAACGTAAAAACAGTTTTAATATAAATAAATATATTCTAGTTTCTACCAATTTGATAGATATTATAAATATTTACACGCTCGTGGATTAAGAAACATAGGATACTTTTAACTTTTATAATTCCTATCCATATATATTACTTTCGATAAACATTTAAATATAATATGCCAAAATATAATACGTTTCTAGTTATTATAGTGCGTTTATTAAAACCGCTTTCGCTTATAAATGCGTGTAACCTTATCCGATATTAATTTATCGCACATTATTAGATATATGACAGGTTTTATACAGAAATAGCTATAAAATTTAAAGTTTAGTCGAATCTATTGTAAACTTAAATTTTAATGGCCGTTTTAGCATAATATCAGGCATTGCGAAACGGGTTTTGTTAAATTATTGAATTGAGGATGAATTTAAAATTTCACTCCGATTCTACAATAGATCCTATCTAGTTTGAAATTTTCATGATAATAATATTTCATTTTATTGAATTAATGAAGCTTTTATCAGCGACAAATTATGTTTATGCTTACTGTGACTTCGTTCATATGTGCCTACTGGCTTTGAAAAATATCTGGAAATTTTATTATATTTTTTTTATATTACCAATATATGACTAATAAGATTTGATTGGTTTTTGCTAGACTTCGAAACTATTGGACCAATTTGTAAACCTTATGATCATTAGATTTCCACATTATTCCTAAGCCGGAGCGCTACTATTTAGCTATATTTTTAACCCAAATTCAGATCTATCAACGCAATAGAGTAACGAACGTCGTAACATACAAATTATTTAATAAAATACATATTTATGATTAAAAAAACATTCTAAGAGAATTGTCACATCTTCATAATGAATGGGGAAAGCAAAAAGCATAATGTAAAATATTATAATTTATTTATTACGGAATACTGAGGTATAAATATACATACCTAGTTACGAACATCAGATTTTATAAATCATTAAATACTTATATATTAAGGACACTAAAATAAAATCCTCCTTTTTTGGAAGTCGGTAAAAACTAAGAATTCTTTATTCTACACAAGTCCGAACTTGTTGAACAAGATCTCTTTGTCGCATTTCGCATCGTCTATATTAAATCCTATTAACTAATTTATCTGCATATTATGCAAACAATTTAACAAGGTCACGTCCGCGACGATAAATCGAATAAATACTTCCTTTGATTAACACACACTTATATTCCAAAGAGGAATTTGTTTGTTTGTATTGGCTCCGAAACTATTGAAAAAATTTTCTACCATTGGTATCCTACGTTATCCCTGGTGAACATAGGCTATATGACATTATATGCTTTCGGAGCGAATCAGGGTACTGATTCACAAATCCGATTCGGGTCTTAACGAAGACGTTTCCGTCAAAATTTGTATAAATCTTGTTCCGATTTTCGATACTTTCCGATCGGATTCGCATTTGTGAATAGGGAGCCAGGTGAACCGCATGCTCCGCTTGCCCCTGCCACCTTCTATAGCATAAAAAAGTAAAGATCCAGAATAGCATATAGACTACATCTAATCCCGGAATCACCACGGGATTAAAAATTAGATATGCAGGTAAAACCGGCTGAGTAGAAATAAATTGAAAATAAATCTTCATTTTACCATTAACATAGATGATTTTATTTTTATTCGGCAATGAGATCAGATTCAGCGAACTCAGTCAAAGTAGTTTAAGAAATTACAGTTAAACATTGTATTCAAGTTACTTATAAACAACAATGCCTATAATATTTGTCACGTCTATTCAAGATCAGTCCAAACTCCAAACGTCACCAGTCACCACCCATAGACAAAAATGCGGTTCGAAATATGAATTTCATTGCGAGCGGTCCATTCACGCGTAGGTACGGGGTATTGTTGTAGCGTGAGTGGGCGGTTTATAGCTGTACGCCAAAAGTTTCTGAGATAGAAATTAATTATTATAAATGTTGTGCTGCAGCCTGTATTCTGTGTGGTCTTCAATCTAACAAACACTCAAAAACAATACTAAAAAAATTATTTCCAATTTTTTCAATACAGTGTTATACGAGCTATTTTCAACGATCGGTGCAGTGGTTAAGGTAAAGGTCTAATGCGCCAACGGGTGTGGGGTCGATTCCCACAAGAAAAAAACGATGGTGTGCTACTATAGATATTCATTTTCATTTTCATTATATCATATGAATGGCTTCATGGGAAATTATACTTATGATGAATAATATTATTTTTATTACATAAATAAATATTTAAAAAAATATTTTCCCGTCAACTTCTACTCCCTTTACTTTATACCCCCTAATTTGTTTAGACTGAATAGATAATCACCCGGTATATAACGTTCCTAAGTTTATAGGAGCCGGGGTCCCCCTGCCTTCCTGCGACAGCCCAAGACGAGATTCGTGATCTCCTTCAAAGGGGGACGTCCTTAGGCATGTCGCTAGTCTAGGCAAACCTTCGCCTGTAACGTTCCGCGTTAAACAGTAGAAGCCCTTCTGACTATGAGAATCACCTCACAAAAAAAGGAGCTTAATGCACTGCTGCGTACGCCTCAGACTAAACACATGTAACTTTTTATCCGTCCATGTTTCGAGATAAAGGTAGCAGATGACTGTCACCTTTCATGTCGCCCTTATTACATACTTAAAGAGCTCTCTGTCAGTCATAATTATTAATGCAACAGATGTGAACCAACTTTGATATTTCATCACACCGCCCACACAACCCGAAGGTATTTCGAAGCGTATTTATCAGATGTATAATGTATTAATTTATATTGTTAATCTTTGTCCTATTCTTGATTGCTAATTTACAAGCAATGTTATATTTTCGATACGTTTATGATAAAATCAACATTGATATTATGTATTGAGGTTTTGAAAAGTTATACATTTGTAACTTTCACGTGTGAGATGTAATCCCTTTACGGTTATAAGTTTTAATTTTAGCTTTTGAAATAAGTCAATTTCTATTCTATAAATATTTATATATTAATTTTTATTTCTATTGCATATTCTTGACAATAAACATATGTAGACAGTATTAAACACTACCCACGGTCCGCGATTTCACCTACTTAACTTTAAGTTTCATTATAATCGGTTTACTAGTAACATACATACAAACATAAATCGTCACAAACTTTCGCATTTATAATATTAGTAGGATTAGCTTCCAAACATTTAACAGATTATAAATTTTTAGAGACATCAATATCAGAGTGACAATACAATAGCACAGATAATATAATACTATACAATAGTAAATTCCATGCCCATTGCCCACAGATAAAGTAGGACCTGTCGAGACGGAAATATTTAGACGA
Organism: Phoebis sennae; assembly: GCA_001586405.1. Classification (NCBI taxonomy): domain Eukaryota; kingdom Metazoa; phylum Arthropoda; class Insecta; order Lepidoptera; family Pieridae; genus Phoebis; species Phoebis sennae. The sequence goes on along the minus strand of LQNK01000823.1, from coordinate 97,112 downwards.
TATGATACTTTATGTTGTACCACATAGTTGTGTGATACCTTTCATCATGATAAAAATAACAGTCATAAAATAATAAATGATGATTGATAATCTAAAAATAACAAAGTATTTTTCATTTAAACAATTTATTTTATTTATTTAAACGGGATTTTTTTTTATTTCAACCTTTTTTTTATTAGAAAGGCAATATGTTGTTGAAACCGGGTATCAAAGCTTCCAATCAAACATTATCGATTTAGTATTCGGATATTATTAAGATGATAATCTACACTATTTACAAATCATTCGTTATGTCAAAAATATTTTCTATAACCACAATCCGACATACTTCTTCGAATTTTGAAGAATCTCTAACAAATTTGAATGAAATACCTCAAAAATTCCCGATTTTATCAGATTTCCACACTCTGTTATTTATTCAACTTTTAATTGTGTCAGGTCATTAATACTTGTTAACCGGTTTATGAGATTTAGGAGACTGGCTAAGCACGGGTCTATATTATCTTATCTTAATATATCGTATCTTACACATCGTATTAGTTTTCTTAGTAATTGTAAAACTGAGCTTTTGTATCTATGGTAGTATATTTTTTATTTGGTTTTGATAACTGGCCACATTTAAAAATATACATTCAAAGAAGAAAAAAAACATTATTAATGTTTGTAAAAAGTTCAATGCAATGGGTTGATAAATAATATAAATAATTTTGAAGTTGGCTAAATAATTGATGACCCAATTGGCGCAGTGGATGTGGCAATGGTCTTTTGCGCCGGAGGGTGTGATGATCATTGTTATTTTCTACTATCTGTGTGTTTATTATCCATGTATGTATGAACAAAATAAAGTATGTTTAAGTATGTCTATCAGTCATCTAGTTTCCATAGTACAAGCTCTGCTTACTTTGAAACTAGATGGCGTAGTGTTACATATACATATTCATTTATTTATTTGTCGACACTTTTACACGAAGGTATCAAATCCGATCATAATCAGTGTTCCTATTAATTTAATACGAAACGCTAAAGAAATCTCTTACAATATATCAAGAATCGCGTGGGTTCCCAGCCAGCACCATCGATCATATGGTGCAACCTCTGTGGGCAGATAACATCTTGTAATAAGCCTACTTTATACCAACCTTATTAACAATCCATTAGAGTATAACCCGCGCTTATAGAGAACAAATTCAAAAAGCTACTTCATAATCAATACTAAAAATAGCTGCAGTCAGCAAATTAATAGATATCCTTGTAATAAGCCTACTTTATACCAACAATTGATTAGAGTATAAGCCGCGCTTATAGAGAGACAAACTCAAAAAGTTCAAATTCAAATTTCTGTGGGAAAAAAATTAATGATATACTCGTATAAGCTTCTAAAGTAGCTAATACATATATTTTTCGACAATACCTTGTGTATTTTTAGTCTACGCGAGCGAAGCCGCGGGCGGAGAGCTAGTTTTACAATAAATCTATCAAGCGGCCACATGCATTTAGTTGATAATCAAATTCATATGCATTTTTACCCATCACCTGTGGAAGAAAGTCGCTAAAAACGTCACTAATTAAAAACTTGTTTTGTTACAGTTACGCCGTAATAGATCTTGATTACCGTTTTATGTTAACAAGCCACATAATTAACTTTGCTTTAATTATTAATATATCAACATCACTGACTTATTATTACTAGGGATGTTAAGGAGCTCCGGAACGGTAACCGAAACTATCGCAATCGTAACCGAATCACGGAATAATTTAAAAAATATTTATGTGAAGTTTCAAAAGCTTATAAAAAATAAACGATTTGAATTTAAATCTGTTATAAAATGTAATAGTTTAAGATATTTTTTGGATTATTATTATTACATAAAGACGTGTTGTTTTTGATTGGTCAAGACACAAGCTGCTCACGTCCTTTGTATTATTTATTATCATCTGTCTTTGAAGGTTTCCCTTTTTTGATTCTTTAAAATCCATGTAATATCCATAACCGAAACTATCCAAAACTAACGGATAATCCGAAGAAATGTTATATCCATATCCGCATCCGAATCTAGTATTATAATTACTCTTACATCCGTATCCGAAATTTCATATTCATTACCATTATAAATAATCCGAAAAGCAGAGTAGTTGACCGCCTAATGGGCTTTTTTTTATATTAATCGATTATATGCCTATGAAAACCTGTGTGCGGAAGCTGCTTCTAAGGATGTAAAATAGTTAAAAAAAATTATGACTGTGTATTTATTACTACTAATAAATCAACTGCTAGTCCCAAATATCTTTTAAAAATCCTTATAGTAATAATTATAATTAACAATCAAAAGGTCTGCGTCAGATGAACAATAAAATTAAAACAATTCTATGAAATAAAAATCAAAACAAACAAACGAATTTTGTCAACAAACGAAGTATAGAATTTATTTACAGGAAACATGACATAAGTGATGTTCCTTATTGTTTTAATATACGTAATTTGGTTCTAAGAATAGTAAAGGTATTGTTTTCTGTGATACTGACTGAACTAAACAATACGGTTGTTTATACAAAAAATTGAAGTCCCGTGCTTCCTATTAGGGTATGGGATGGATATTAAGTCCGTATCACTGATCAATTTTTCTTTAGAAGCCAGTTGGTAATCAGCCTTCTGACCCCCTATTCACAAATGCGATTCCGATCGGAAAGTCTCGAAAATCGGAACGAATTCATACAAATTTTGACAGCAAAGTCCGATCAGGTCCGTCTCAGTACTTTGAAACCACCATACACATAATTCAATTGGGCAGTTTGAAGCCCATCACAAAAAATGGTATTATCTTACTAACATTATAAAATAGCCGCGCCCCGCGAAACTTCTGATCCCGAGGCTACTCCGGGATTCAAAGTAGCCTATATGTTATTCTGAACCCTTACCTATATGTATACACAGTTTCATCATAATCGGTTCATTATTTTTGCCTAAAAGAGTAACAAACACACATACACACATACTACTTCTTCACCAACTTCAGCATTTATAATATCAGTAATTTAGTACGATATAACAGTCTGGATGTTTAACTGTTGAATGTTTGTATGTGATTGGCACACAGACATCCACGATTCAAGCATTTTCTGAACGGATTTTGATGTAAGCTGTGTTAGGTGATACGACACCTTTTATTCATAGGCACAGAATTTCAGCAAAGACGAGCAAAAGCTAGCATGCTATAAACGAACGATTTGTATGATCTAATTATATTGCACTAGTTGTTCTCGTGCTTCGTCTATTCCTCGATTTATAGCCAGTCCATCTAACATAAAACAAAAACATTCTTCAGCGTCAGATTTCGACCTCAAACGTCTCCTTTGTTGCTGTTAATCAAAAACAGTGTTAAAAATTTAGGTCACATTTACATATATTCCTATAGCACCTCAATACATAACTCATAAACGCAATTTACATAAACGTTACTTACATCAGCAGGTGCCCGACCGTCTGTGGAATCTCAAGCCATTCCCATAATTTATTTGTTAAATAACTGCATACGTTATAATTAAGGGCCTGGTATAGGAGTTTGGAACTTTCTAATACGTGTGTGAAAATGAATGTCGTCTTAACTCGTTATCTCAAGAGAGGTCGTAAATATTTGAAGAACCATTGATAAGTGTTTAATTTCTCGCCTATTGCATGAAATTATGCCAAAATTACGTTAAATATGTTATTTTTATTTGTACTCAGTGTGCATAAAAATGTATTAGCTTTCAGTGATTTTTTTCAATCTCTTTGTATACTTGTATTTGTGAATAAACTTATTTTCTTTCTTTCAATTATTCTTTTCTGACAAACTTTCCCAGAAAACAATTCTAGATCAATCTATGGTTGCGTTTTGTGATTGGAATTAATTATCGTTAACGTCGGGCGTATGGCAACATAATGCGTTCAGAAAAAGCTTCACTTTGTATAGAAGCTGATTAAAAACAGAATCTCTAATGAAAAGATACTTATAAATCAGGTGCACCGTATTTGCAAAAGTCTACAGAAATGATATATTTCTAGAACGCTAATAATTACTGGCGATCGGGCTCAGTGGCGTGCCTTAGAATAGGCCTATGTCCAGCAGTGGACTGACAAAGGCTGAATAGAGAGAGAGAGAGAGAGAGAGATTTACTTAAGTACAGCCAGCAAAATGTATCGTCTGATTCCCCAAGCCAGCCTTTCATTTACTCAAGAATGGTCGTAAATTTTTGAGGAACCATTCATAAGTTTTGTAATTACTGCTATTTAGTCTTATTATTGTTAATAATCGACAATAATAATATATTTCGTGGGATTATGTACGCCGAAAAAAAATTTTCACATCGATCCAGTAGTTTCGGAGCCTTATTCAATTCAAACAAACAAACAAAAAATAAAATCTTTCCTCTTTATAATGTTAGTGTAGAAAACAAAAATCTTTCGATATCAAAAAATTATTGTACTCGCATTCAATTTCCGGTCTATTCTCATCATTGCTATGTTAAGCTAATTAATCAGTATTCAAATAAAAACACTAATATTTAGAAGTTAATCCAAACCAATACAAATAGTGCGTCTATCAAAAGAGAAAAACAACAAAACAACCCCGCTATTTCCCGCTAAAGCGGTCATAAAAAAAACATTCACCGAACAATAAGTATAGTTTGCCTTTTGACCGCTGGCCTATTCTTGGGACAATAGAGAACACAACAGTACTGACCTATATGGCCAGGCACAAGTGGAGTAAACCTTTGGCTAAAAGAAACATATTTTTGCAATGATCCTCAAATATCACATGAAATGTACGATATATAGTTCAAAACATCACCTAATTTATAACGGGGATTTAAACGGTATTGAAGTAGAATGCAATTAGTTTCAGGACAGATAAGTATGGAAAAAAAGTTCTATACATTTCCAATTATGGGAAAATATATTCAATTTTAATAATTAATGGCAATGTTGTTGTTCCACAATTCTGCCATTGTCCCATTGGAAAGAGGATACACGTTCACAATGTTGTGAAAATATATAAAAAAGTTTTCAACCACTGACATAAGGTGTAACATTCAATTGAAGAAACAAGTATTCTGGTGTATTATAACAAATTCCTTTTAATCATTCTGCACCCCACCAATTTATAGTAAAAAAGATATATCTGTCCGTCCATTCACACCGCAGGAAACTTATGTAAAGATAGATAAAAAGGTTATCAATCTCTGACGTAAGGTGTAACCTTTAATTATTGAAGAAACGTTTATTCTGGTGTATTGTAACAAATCCCTTTTAATCATTCTGAACCCCATTAATCTATAGTAAAAAAATATATATGAGTCCGTCCATTCACGCGGCAGGAATTTGCTACACAATAGCTTAGAAATAAAGTGTCACATGCAAATTAAGGATTGGTCGAAGGCCAAATGCCATTGTGTCCGGAAATATTTTGCGTATTGTCTTTCAGGAATAAGATTTTATTGACCCGGTTACGTACACCTACTAGATTATATCTCCCACACACGGATTATTGGATAGACTTCATTCGTCTATATATTCGATTGGGTATTTAAGAATAATCCTCTTTTTGGCAATGTTTTACAAAAACATAATTTTACCACTACATTATTATAATAAATAATAATAGCCTTTATTTAGATTTTACAAATTATAATAGGTTATGTTATTTTTCTATCGATAACTAAACTGTGTGTCTTATTGACAAAGGCCTCTTCCAACTTCTTCCATTCTTGCCTACATCTAGCTATCTGGCTCCAATAAGCAAGCCGGCATTGCAAGACACCATCTGGTTCACTCTAAATCCAGAAGAGGAATTAAGATTGGTACGTATACTTATTACTTATATCTATTGCCCGATATATATAATCAATCCTAATTTAAAAAACGCAACCATAGATTTGTTATTGACAACCATTTCCCAGAAAACAACGCTAGATCAATCTTTCGTTACGTTTTGGGATGAGAATTAATTAATAATAAATTATTGTTAACATCGGGCGTACGACATATAATGAGCTCGGAAAAAGCTTCACTTTATATAGGAGCTGATTAAAAACATAAGCCTCTAAAACGATACTCATAAATCAGGTGCACTATATTTGCAAAAGTCTAACATTCATATATTTCTAGAACGCTAATAATTACTTAAGTACAGCCAGCGAAATGTGTCGTTTCCGATTCCCCAAGCCAACCTTTCATTTACTCGGTTAAATTATGTGACTCAAAGCTTTTTGTCAACCGACTCTTCTGTAAAGGGAGTAATATGAAAATTAGCAAGTTAATATTGCTAGCACATTTTGAACCATATGAGTATGGGGATAAGGGTTAGGTATTATTTTATGTTGGCTGCATTATTTCGAAATGTCGCGACATTATGTCTACGCTCACCCACGCGTCCATTCAAATGTGCTGTGCTTGTGTGCAATAAATGAGAATGATTACTATGAATGACTTATATTTTGTTTTAAAATATTCATAAGATTTTTTTCATTTATACCGCGAGTTAATTATATTACGTAATCTTATTTTATTCGCGTGTCCTTTCAATATAATAAACTACCCACGACATTTATGACTATATTTCCTTGTCGATTGTGTGAATGATTTTAATTGACATTTAATTTTAAAAATAAATACTTTAAAACACAAAAAGAATTAAAATTATTATCAATCCGTCAGAATGTATTTCCTGTGTAAATGTGTTGTGCCAAAAAATAATAATAAACATAAAAATATCCATTTATTGCTAAGCAGGAAGGTAATTTACAACTAGATACTGAATGTTTTAGGTTGTCAAAATCGCTTTTGACCGAATCGAGATGGCCGGGCGATTGTATGTTTGTATGTAAGTATGGAAAACTTTGTTAGGTAAATTGTTTAGACGAAAGAAAATATCAAGTTTGAAGATGGGGGTTTACGAAG
>LQNK01000823.1:47857-90153 GCA_001586405.1 Phoebis sennae | reverse complement strand
GGTGAAATAGGTAAACGTTTGTCCGAAGATATCTGGTTTATTTCATCTCAATAAAATGTTTTACGCAAATTTTATAGATAAATAAAAAATCTTGAGTACAAAAATTGAGTACTTGAGTGAAATCGGTGGGGGGTAACGAAGATAGGAGAGGTGAAATAGGCAATTTTCATATAAATACAGATTGTGGTATTAAATAAAAAACTTTATTTGTAAATTACAACGCGAACTCTAGCTCGGAGCGAACGACTAGTTATTTATTTTAATTAAAGAAAAAGTTCTTTTTTATTATTTTAAAACGATACAAATATGTTTTAGTTTCGTAATAAATTTAGGTTCAACCATTTGCGCTCATACAAACGTAGGTTGCATGTGGGCGACTCTAGACCTTATGTTCTAGAGAGGCTAATAAATGGCCGTCATTTACTCTTGTCCCAACAAATAAAGTAATTCACTCACCTTTCCAGTCTAATGATCGCGCATTGTCAACAAATTGGCGCCCACCGAACCGCTGACACCAGCCACAACACTATTCATGACGTCACTTACACTCCATTCATAAACTATGATCACCGCTTTTACAACACTATCCTTTTCAAAATCCGAATTCAAATCCAAATCCAAAATGAAATAGAACAAACTGGCCGGTTCGATGGCGACTGGCGATTTCTGCTGCGTGGGCGCTTACCGGCGCAGCCTCCCAAAGTAAATTTGCGTAATAAATTTGAATAATAAAACACCTTCAATGATAATACTTATACAACGGTTCCGTTCCGTAAAGACGACCGGCGACAGCAGGGGACCGCATGGAAATGGCGAGCTTTCTTTATATGCTCATGTTAGAATTTTAAATGAGTATCGAATAATGCATCGGGCATAAAAAGCTATCGGCGGCTAACAATATTATGTGAGCTGGTGCGTTGGGAAGCCAGTTGTCGAGGAGAGCCATGTATGGTGAAACGAGTTCGTCTGCAGTCCCACACGTTTCGACTTTTTGTCGTTCGCCGAAGCAAGTGCTAGGGCCATCTTCGGCCGGCGTAAGTTGAAATACCTCGTCCTTTGGTTGGTTAGGGAATGGTAATGGAGGTGTAATGTAATAGGGGTTATGAAGTGTCTAGTTATACTGGGTGAGGGCTGGTAGAAGGAGCATTGTACGTACAGGTCGTGTGCTTGCAAACCACGTCTTCGCTTCATACATTCGTAATGAAATCGACGTCGCACTGCAAGGCTGTAATTAGACACCGAGCTGATATTTACACGCGTTTTAGTGTTAGCGTGTTGGGATTAACAGAATCATTGTGCTTAGTTATTTATCAATGAGAACGTTACTACATTCCACATTTGAAATAACGTTTTAAAAAAAAGTATAAAATTTTTTAGTGTTTAATTACACGAGCATGAGGCATTTTTATATATTAAGTTTATTGTATTTAAAGTACACACTCACATTATACTATTCACCTTTGAATTTTATCATCACACAGACTCAATGATAGCATAGCATATACTGTCTACTACTATCTAAACACATTCTCTAAATTTAATTTCATTCACCCTCTTTTTTAAGAGCACCTAATTACGATACGACTTGACCTAAAATAATAGTGTTAAAGAAAACATTTCAAGTTAAATTCAGTTATGATTCACAACTCCTTATTATTTGCCCTTATTCACTTATTTAAGTTTGAGTTAGTTTTTTGAGCCAACTGTTGTAATCCTTTGATTCTTGAATATTTTTTTACAAAAATTATCCGATTTTTTTAAATTTAGCAGTCAAATAATATGTTGTGTAACAAACAATAATTGTCCATCATGAACATTCTCAACTCTGAGTGATTGTCAATGTGAATAATGCTTCACGTAAAATGAATGTAACATATATTTATAAAGACAAAAGTTGTCATATAACAAGGATTGTTTAAAGTACAAAATTTACCAATTTTTAACAAGAATGTATTGGAAACACAGGCTTTCTTTATGTATATCCCTGAAGAAATAACCTAAACCATCAACAAACATGTCTAAACAGTTACTTACAAAGAGGTTAATTAGTAATTACCACTTAGACTAAGGATTACTTAGAACTGCAAGCCTGGAGTCGCTCTGAATATAAATGCAGTCATTAACAATTGCTAACTCTCTTAATTGTTTATTTTATTATTTTTATGATTTTATCAGATGTTTCAAATATATAAATATATAAATTATGAAGGCTATGATGCAATATGACGTAATTAATCAAACTCAAAATTCATGTAAAATCGCTTACTAGCGCTTAGCGCGTTTGCGTGAGAATTGAGAGGTCTTAGGTTGACTTTTGACTAAAGGTAAAAAAATGGTCTGGCACACAAATGGCGGATCGTTCTCTTACCAATAAATAATACAGATTTAACATCCTTCACGTGTCCAATACAAGACAACATCGCATAGTCGCTGGAGCCCTTATTTATACAGTTGCGTTTGTCAGAGGACGTAATTTTACTTTTGAAATGTCAAGGAGAGCTTGACTACCCCCTTGATATCTAATAAATAAACAGTGCCCCCCGATAAAGTCAAGGTTACCCACGAAATGTATCATTTCAATAGACTATTTATTATTCACCTATTCAATCTTCATTCGACAAATCTTTACGTGGTGGTGGAAACATATACATATTTCGACGTTTCATTTAATATGCATAATTTTTTGAAGATATGTATAAAAAACAATAAAATATGAATTCAATAGAATATTAATTACTTTTAAGTATCACCTGCGTCCTGCATGTGTGTGAAATCTTGCCAAAATTATATCTGTTACAACCCAAACTGGGTTGTAACAGATCATATTATGGCATTTCATGCTGTGAATCAGCTATCTTATCTACAAGTGATACATATATTAAAATTTTTTGAAAATGCTTTTTTCGACCAAAAAATTCCAAATTATTTTATAGTTCAAGGCGTTCGGAAATAATTAAGGTGACTTTGGACTTTGACGAAAATGATTACTAAAATAATTTTACTTAAAACATTTATTGAATTTATTATTAATGTTTAATAACATATCGTAATATCTTTTATTTATGTTTTTAATACTATGATTGAAAAATAGAATATACGATTTTGAAATTGTGTTATTGTGACACGACTACTAGAAAATCTTATCAGGATAGGAAAATTGCGATTTCAATGTCTGGGTAAGAATAATTTTGTACCTACGTATGTACAAAAAAAAACATAGCCTTCTTGTGTCCTTTTATGTTATGTTTTCTTCATTTAAATCTTTAAGATATTTGCGAGATATTTATATCTTTAACTAAACTAAAAAATTGAGTCATTTGTCCACATAAGTCATTCGACTATTTACGAAATTGCCTCAACTTTCCCCTACAAAGCTTTATCACCATATGCTTCATCCGACTGGGAGCAGCGGAAGGCCAATTTCCTCACACTTTCCTGTCTCCTTTTGCAAACTGTCTGACTCCAACGTTTCATGACACAATATCCGAATAAAAATTCTTACGCAGTCAAAGAAATTCCCTAAAAGATACACATATAACACATTCATACACATATACACACACTAACAAATTAACCGAAGTATATTTAAAATGTTATAGCTATTTAATTCTTCGTTTACAATTATTATAAACTTCATTTTAATTCTGGGAGTGAAGCCTATTTGATATCATGCCGGTGGGCAGACACCAAGCTCACAAATTTATAAGACCAAAATAAACAAAAAGAATTGAATATTCCACGATATTCTCCCAACTTTTCTCTGCAATACGTTTTATCACTAGGTGCCTCGTCTAAGAGCAGCGGAAGGCCAATTTCCTAACACTTTCCTGTCTACTATTGCAAACAGTCTGGCTCCAAAATAAATTCCAAGAAAATTTTCGGAACAAAAAAACTTATGACACACACACTTACACATACAGATAAACGCTTATTAGTAACTTGTATCTCCTTTGAAAACCAAGAAAGAGTCTGTTGATCCTCATTTGATATTTATAAAACAAAAGATTCTTATAAAATTGTTACTCCGAAATAGAAAAACTCCTATTCACGAATTTGTCTGAACTTTGCCCTGCAAACGTTTTATCACCATATGGGAGCAGCCGAAGGCCAATTTCCTTACACTTTCCTGTCTCCTATTGCAAACTGTCTGGCTCCAAACGTTTTATGAATACTTATACAATGTCACCATCTTATTTTCTATAAGTATACTTATTTATTAACTCTTTATTACACTGTACAAATATATGTAAACATATTATATTAACTATATACAATACAAATAAATAAATACTTATCCGAGTTAAAGGTACCTAGTAGATAAGAAGTGTTTACGAACAAGGTTTTGAAGGAAGAAAAATTCAGTGCTTACAGTGATTGCATGGGAGGGAACAAGCGATCAGCCGAGCGAAGAGTATAGTTTTCATCTTAGCCCTTTTTGGGTATGTGAGCCCCTTGTCCCTTGTGTGCCAAAAGGGCAGTGTAACCCTATTTAACTGTGAAAGAATAAAAAAACTCAACATAATTAACGCAAAATATTGCAACTTGAAATTAATATTCAGACTTGGTTATATAAATAACTAATTTAAAAAATGTATAATTTGAAAAAGTTGCCCATCTCTTAACACACTGAATATATCCATCTTATAATAGTTCAATAGATATAAGCAATAGATTGAGGTTAACACAATAGTCATAATACCCGTTACATGGTACAGTGTCTTTGAGTGAAGCTGTACTGTCTCTTAGGACCTTTATACACTGAACATTTAAACTGAGCTTGGAATAAATAATTGATAAATATTCACAGAGATTTAACACTACGCAGTATAGTATTATATTATCTGTGACAATGCCATCTAGTTCTGAACTAAGTAATAAGCTTGTATGGAAACAAGACAACCGATATAGGTACATAACTAAACATTTATTTTTGTTTAGTAGAAATTACCATAGCTGGCCCCCTATTCACAAATGCGAACCCGATCGGAATGTATTGAAAATCGGAACCAGATTCATACAAATTTAGACGGAAACGTCTTCGATCCGATCCGAATCGGATTTGGGAATCAGTAGTCAATACCCTGGCGTAATATTCACTACGCTAATCGCTAGGCGTCAAATTGTTATTAAGGTAATAGAGTAAGAAAATGAGTATTTTTAAATTAATTTCAAAATTTCATTGATTGGTAGCAATTTATGATAAGATGCCTCAATAAAATCTTAGCATAAATGAGGCGACAGAGGGCTGTTAGTCTATTTAAATTCTTATAGCACATGGAACATACAAAAGTCTTATGATGAGAATTCTATATCACACGAACTTTTTCATCAAAAAAAATCTACCGAATTGTATGATTTGCTTACCACGAACAAAATACAAAAAATGCTTCATAAAAACTTCATGTAAATGAATTTTGTATAACCTTTATATATTGCCCATTCTCATAACTCTAATCCGAAATTCAATCAGTGTGTAACCACCCTTACCCAGCTCTGAGAACTTGCATGTTCGTTCATGAATATTATAATGGTACTAATTGTTGCATTAGGTTGCGCATACTTGCTCTGCTTATGGTATAACCCGACCCAATAATGGAGGCAGAAAATTTTTCTTCTAATTTTAAAAATGTAATGTTTGGATGTGTGTGTTAGATGTTTAAATGGTCGAGTGTCAATCAACTACTAATCAAGCAAATACTAATCGAATTTTATGAAATTACTTATACCAATATCTTTGATTATTTAATAAATTTTCTGAATGATAGGATGATAGAATCTATAGAGCCCGAATTTAACGGTAGTAAACCGGCAAGCAGAAGATAGTAAATAATAATATAAGCCCTGGCAACTATGAACTGTTATATAACTTCCCTTATTGTTAGCATACATCATTACTACTGATAGCATAATACAATAGAATATATATTGTAAGCACCACACAAGCTCACAAATAAATAATTAAGGTCTACAATATTGATAAAATTATGTAAAAAGGTATCCTTATTGCTGATTTTTATCTAATTTAGAAGGGACTACTTTATGTTGCGGCGCATTAAAACTCACAAAAAATAAAAGAAGCTATTAAGCGAAATGAAAAACAGCATCCAAATCGGCTTACTTTGGCTATAGCCAATATTATAAAGGGGAAAGATTTGATTTTTTGTTTGTTTGCATTAGTTGAATAGGCTCCGAAACTACTGGACCAATTTTGATGCAACTTTGTACGGAGATTGTGTGGAACCCGAGGAACGACATAAGATAGCTTTTATGCCGAAAATCCTACGGAAACTGGAGAAATCCGCGGGTGAAACCGAGGAGCTCATCTAGATATTTATAATTTTATTACTTAACACAATTTAACAATGCGATAGCGTTGTTAGTTTCAAAGTAATATGTTATTTAGCTCATCCCACACCTCTGTATATGTCAGGTACTAGTATAGTATTATATTATCTGTGTATCAGGTGACATACAGGCAGAACAAGTAAAGTTCTCAATGTAACCAAAAACAAATTTTAAATCGAATTCTTTATGATCACGAGTCATACCAATAATTAGTTCGCTAAAATCGCTGCAGAACGTATTAAGCTTCAAGTAGACGTATTGTTTGTGTATTCAGTATTTATCTTAATACAAGCCTCGTTATATTAGCGAGTTGAAATTAATAGTTGAATATGTTATTGAATTGTTTTAAACGAGATTTAATTGTATGAAGAATGTAATTTTATCTGCTTAAATAAATACAACTTTGAAAATATTGCGTAATATTTCACACAGATTATGGACTTATAAAATGTTTTGAGTTTTCATGGTACTTCTTTGTCTAAAACATAGTATGAGGTTCTTACAAGAAAACCTAAAAGTTCACGTAAATGTAAATATAAAAATAAAAAATGTAAATATAACACGAAAAATAATGTATTTATACTTATAATTTTGAGACATTACATTTACATAAATTTTTAATTTGTATATAAAATCTGATTAGATATCATTTAATTTTATTATACAATTAAAACAATTTTAGCTGCTGTATTTATAACCAAAAAATTAAATCTCTTTATCAATAAATATACGCTAAGGTCAATGTTTTTAAGAAAACGCTCGGAAATAAGGTTATCATATTACTATACCATTTATGATTTATGAATTGGATTTAAAAATGATTTGATTTACGTCTTTATCACAAAGCCAAGATTCGATTGGTGCAATGGATAACGCCTAGATTTTCGATTTTCGGCCCAATTCCCACTGTGTCCCCATATATATTAACTAATTTGACTCTGAGACATAGACTACATAAAACATGATCAGGAAGGTATGTTTATGATTTGATAAAAAAAATAATAAAAACTAATATTTATTTAATTCGCATTAAGGCACCGTGCAATCATACTCTTGTCAAAACTTAAAAAAACAGCTGACTAACGGAGGTGCGTTTCGAAGTTATAATATTCAAAGAATTCGCTAATTAATTCATATTAGGTAATTTTACATGTCATTTTATAAAATTATATAGTACTTTTTGGGATCTATAAGTTTGTATTTTGTTTTATTTTACTAGCTGGGCTCCGCGGTCTCACCCGCGTTTATATCCCGTTACCGTAGGATTTTCGGGATAAAAATCTTTCAAAGTTTCAAAGAATCTCTGTACAAAATTTCATCCAAATCGGTCCTGTAGTTTCGGAGCCTATTGAATACAAACAAACAAATCATTTCTCTTTATAATATTAGTATAGTAAATAGGCAAGAACTCGAATATTTAAAATATTAAATTTTAATTTAAATACCAATAACTTAGAGTTGTTTTTGGTTGATCTCGGTGATCATATTACTTTTTGGTTCACGATAGCCAAGTCTCAAACATTCCGTTATTTTCCTTCATGTAATCAGCTTAAGCGATTTCATATTGTCGAATCAGTCAGTCAGGGCATTACTACACAAGACCCTCATAATACGAAAGCAAAGCAATATCACATTACAATTGTCAAACGCAATTTGATCATTCATACTTCCCGTCGGTACCCTCTCAATTATCACTATTTGTCGTTTACAAATTCTAAACTATTGGAACAGATAGTGATAATATTATTTATTTTACCCCAATGACCCGGCGATAACAAGTAACTTTTGTCATTTGGATGTGTGTTGGGCTCTGTGCAAAACGTGGACCATGCATTGAATCCATTATGTATTTGTGTGTGATTTTCTTGTGTTTGTGTGTCACTAAAGTGCTGGGATCAGGAAGTGAGTGGCTTTTTTTCTTCTTCAGTAGCATGCCAGTATTACATAAGAATAACATTCAAGTAAAAATCTTTGTAGAATTCCCGTGGAAACACATGGAAATTTAATGTTTATTATTTTCTTTTAGTTTTCAGGATATAAAGGGAAATAAGCTGTTGTCCTTAATAAATTTGTAAAATGGTCTCTATTATCTCATTATTATTAGTTCGTATATCTATAGATTTCATTGAAACGGAAATTAAACTGTTGAATGTCATAGGTTACCATCATCACTACATAGTATAAAACAAAGTCGCTTTTTCTGTCATGTGTCATGTTGTATGTCCCTATGAACGCTCAAATCTTTAAAACTACGCAACGGATTTTGATGCGGTTTTTTTTAATAGATAGAGTAACTCATGAAGAAGGTTTTTATGTATAATTTTTCTGTAGCGTATTTAGTATATCAGCATTGCACCCGTGCGAAGCCGGGGCGGGTCGCTAGTTTGGCATAAAACATTTACTGAGGGTTAAATACAAGAACTATGCTTCCTAAATATTCTATTTTATCGTCATGCTATTATCAACTGGGCTTTCTTTATATTTCCTGTTCAAGTATATTATAGTTGTTTAATATAGTGTAAGCTAATATGCAATACATAATATAACAAACTTAATGTATGAGAAATAGTATTTTATTGTCTAAACGTTGGATATTGATAAACCCTTATTTCAGATATTTAGTATTTAATCAACTATTGTACCGAATATTCACAATACTATCGTTAATCCCTACCATATATGTGTTGTAGATTAAAAATCGTCAACAGCATTTGTAATATACTCAAAATTATATATATATTTTTGTCTTTTTTTACGTTGCATCGTTAAGTCAATAAAACTGTGCTTAAGAATTGCATGTACAACATATACAAACAAGTTTATCCTAAAACCTAACATATTATTATATATCTGTGAATATAGACACAATTTCGTATTAATTGAAAATATTATGGCTAGGATGTCTAATGATAGTGTGCAAAATGTGGACTGTATATTTCCGATATGATAGTCATAATATGCGTAGTATCGCATAATTACATTGCTAATTAGTAATCATATAAATAATAATTTATTTCTCACATGTAAGTAAATTATATAAAATTGAGGGTCACAAATCACAATCTCACTCATCAACAACTTTGATAATGTTTTTTTTATAATAAATGTTACTATTACACTTATAAGTTTCAACGTTTGTCTTCAATGTCAGACAAATTAATGTTTACGCAATATAATTATGAAATATAAATTCGTTTTCACAAACTGTCCTCAAGACTTTAACTGAGTTAGGTGGTTTGAATTAGGAAATGATTTGCCCAATAATAGAATCGTTGTTATTGTCAATTTTGGCAAATGGGGCTTTAAATACAGAACTAGGAAGACTCAACAACATTTTTAGTCATGTATTTAATGTGTAAACATTGATAATATTAACCGGATCATATTTCATTCATAAGGTATAGGACTAGCATGCATTTAATCACGATATGTTAACGGTAGCGTGAGATATAATTTCAATAACAAACAGAATGGCAACCCATTCTATTTTTGATTTATTAAAATTTGACCTATTAATGATATTGACATTTGAAATTTATAAAACTAGATTAATATAATTAATTTATCAATCATTTTTATTCATAAGATAAATTGAATTAAATTATGTTGAGCTTTGTCAATAATTTACATGATTTTTATGAGTATAGTAAAGTATCGTTGTAAATTTGTAATATCATAGAAGTTTACATAGTCAAACGAAAAGTAGACTAAAACAAGTCCGAAGAAAATTACCTATTAAAATTTGTTGAAAGTAAAAGAAACTTATATGACAAATTATTCCTAAGTAATATTTAAAAACAACAAAGAAATGCGAATTAACATATCCATTCAAAGATAAAAGAATACTCGACCCGTGGTTCCATTTTTTGTTAACCATACATTTTTTGTTTCTTAAAGTAACCTTACAGACAATCTTCGTATAAGTTATCTCTATATCTATTAAAATCTTTCGCTCACATCATGTATTGATTCTCCAAGCTATTCAGCTTCAAATAAAATAATATACTTTACGAAAATCGATTTCACTCTCAAATGTGCTTCGCGTAGAAGTTATTGAAAGTTATCTCAATTACTTGAAGTTTATAAGCATTAAACTTGCTATGAGTAAAACTTGTCTTTACGAATAGATATAAGATAATGGGTCAAACTTAGTTGCTTATTGTTCGGTTCTATTACACATGATAGCGTTTTAGATACCCTATTATAGTAAATTGTAATTTGGAACTCAATTACAATACGAGATTCAAACAATGCGCAGATTAAATTTGAGTTTTTAAATTTAAAATATGATCGGTTAAAACGTAATTAAGTTCTTCCGAGTTTCTAAATGGACCCCTATACTTAAACATCAACTCTTTTTATTTCTAACGAGAACTGCCCGCGGCTTCGTTCGCATTTAGAGTTTATAGATCCAAAGGGGTGGGGTTAATAGTTTTCATGTAATGCATGCACAAACATACAGACAGACAAAAAAATCTAACCACATTTTTTGGGTTCTACATCGTTGTAGTAACACCACCTGCTAACCTGCTAACCTACAGTTTTATTATATGTTTAAATATGGATGAGTGCATATTGTGTCTATAGTCAGAAAACCCACTCAATGTACGTTCACTTATAACTATTTAGTAATCTGTAGTTCAGTCTAGCCCTGACTATTGATCATAAACATCTATTACGAAAACTATGATACTGGTGATACTTTTCGTCTTGTTAAAACCAAAGACGAAAAATCTAGTATCATATTTTACGTAAAAGATATTCAACATATTATAAAAGATGAACGTTTCATTTGTATATCATTAAAAGAAAGAATAAACAATTTGTCTTCCTTCTGTGACTGAGACACCCGACACACTACTGTTTGGTCGAAATATAATTAAATTATGAGTTTGAAAGAAGCTTACGTCCTGGCCTATAACCTGCACCATAAGCAGACAAACAGGATCATTCGTATTACAAAATTTACGTCATAGTTCACCTGATTCTATGGAACACGATTACTTACTTTAAATACGCCATTATTTTTAAGCCTATTATTAATTGTATAGTTTAGTTATGAAATGAAAATATGCGTTATTGCACACACTAAAACTTAAAAGAAAAAAGAACATATAAAAACAATGCACAATTGGCGGCCTTATGGCTACAGAGCCATATCTCCCAGGCAAACATAAATAGGATAATTTAAATGATATGAAATTCATAGCAGGTGGTGTAAGGGAAATATTAGCACTACTTTTTGAATTTTAGTTACCCGGTATTATCAATCTCAATTCGTCCAAATTCTTATTCATTAACCCACTTTTGTATTATTTGATGAAAATCGATAATAAGATCAAGCTATTGTTTATGTTATGTTAATACTTGTTGTTTAAGTACAGGTACGATCGATGTCACTTATCTATACTAATATTATAAAGCTGAAGAGTCTGTTTGTTTGAACGCGCTAATCTCAGGAACTACAGGTGCGATTCGAAATTTTTTTTAGTGTTAGATAGCCCATTTATCGAGGAAGGTTACAGGCTATATATCATCCTGATATTCCCATGGGAGCGAAGTCCTGGGGCGCAGCTAGTAATTAAATAAATAAACAAACAAATAACTTAATATTATATTTGTTCTTTCCTTCGAAGCGCACTAAAATTTACCTGTAATTCTTAGTATAATATTTCCGGTTAATAATTTATTGTTAGATATGAATATTAGAATTTCGTAACATTGAAAAATGAATTCATCACAAAATCTAGGGGTGGATAAATATTTTACGCCAACCATAATTAAGGATCATTTATTTCTCGGGCATATTTTTAATTAAACTGAAGATGTTTTATTATACACAAATTAAATAATTATATATAATAGATTGTACTTATTAAGATGTTACCGAATCATTCGGATATGTTGATATTTTATTGAAAACTAGACGAGCTCAGGGGTTATACCCTATATATCCCGTTCCCGTAGGATTTTCGGGATAAAAACTATGTATCTATGTCATTCCTGGGGTTTCAAAGAATTTCTGTACAAATTAATCATCCAAATTGTAGTGTCGGTGTCTACTCAAAAATAAACGTACCCAAATTACTATGCTCACTAAGAAATTGTTGTAGGCACAATCTTTGATTCTTATACTCGCTGTGCCCTGCCGTTTCTCCCGCTTAATAGCGCGTATATAGATAACTCAGGAATCTGCCTGTCATAATAATTTATCATAAAAAAGTCTCTAATCAATTCAAATCATATTACTGAATGTTTTCTAAAATTTCATATTCCTTACTGAAAATTTAACACAAAAAAAATTTATTCATTTTAAATTTATCTTAACTTATTTAATGTACATTTAAACTTGTGAATAAAATAGATAGCCATTCTATGGTTAATGTATGACAAATTATTGATGTCGTTCGTGGAACTGCTTATCAAGTATATTTTGATAGCAAATTGTGAGAATTCTAAACTCCATTTTGAATAATCTGAGAGATAGGTATTATATGTAATCTGTGGGTAGATAAAGAGTATGAGTAAAATAAAGTGCATAATTATTGTCAGTAATAATTTCGATCTAAATTTTTGTCCAAATAAAAAAGGAAAGTAGCAGGCGATTTTAATAATATGAATATAGCAGAATGTGTTATCAAATGAAAGGTCTTGACTATCATAATATTTGTTATTTATTTAAATTCCTGTAGATTTCAAAGTGAATTTTTAAAGTTATTGTGTAAAAGTAGTGTTAAATAAATAAATAAACGTTTCGATTGCTATCCCATTATGAATTACGAACCTGCATTTGACTAGATTTTTTTCATAAGGACATTTGACGACGGTGAATTAATAGCAATACAAGGTGAGTGAGAAATTCTCCTCGTATTTAAAAATTAAATAAATTATAATAAAGTCTAATATTATATTCTAAGTACCTATACAAGAAATAGGTAACGTATTACACGATTGCTAACATTATTTATTCAATAAAAATATAACATCACAGAAAATATTCCAAAATACATGCAACATTTTATTCTGTGTTAGTAGTCGTGGTTATTATTCCGTGTCGTCGGTTTTCAATACTCAATCGTTTCCATTTTACGTTCAGGCAGATTTACAATCTCTCGTAGTTATATTTTGCATTTTTACGTATTTTCAATAATTTTTGTTTCGCACACTCGATTTATTTCTAGCGCTTTTATGCTTATGGCATGGCTATTCGAAAATACTAAACATTTTCGGTTCAATTTTATTTTTGTATGCTTAGGTTTTGTAATTTGCAATTTTTGGAACTATCTAAATCGAAATGATATAAGAAAAATTGTTTGTCCACCGCGGCAGATTACTTATACACTCTTCATCAAAAATGATCATTTGCTACTTCCTTGGACTACTAAAAATGTCCTCATTTGGTTCAAGGAATTTAATAATTTATATCATCAAATATTTTTTTCTATTGCAGATTCATTGAAAGATCCATATATTTGTGGTACACCAACATGTGCGGGTAAGCAACAAGACTTTGTTTATATTAATTTTATATTTTAATTTATTATATTTTATTTTACGATGATTTGTATTATTTTAATTTTGTTATATTTTTTCTGCTTAAACCTAAAATTAAACCGAATTGTTTGATGATTTGATAAAAGTACTCATAACATAGTGTCCAACTGTACTTATATTACTTCTTAGTTCTTTCGAGACGGTTAAATCAATTGATTAAGGTAATTCGATTATTCAATGAGTCAGATTATTCAGTGAGGTACCTTACTTGTATAATGATGTGGATACGTTGTTTACTAATATTTCTCGAGAAAACTCTTGTACTAATAATTAATTCAGGCACGCAGTAAGCGGGTGTTCGCCGTCAAACAGCTAGCATCAAATGGTGGGCCAGCTCAAATAATATATGTAATATTCTCCAAAACTACTATTTAGTAAGGGCTCTCCCTTACTAAATAGTAGTTCGCATCCGTGGATTTTTAAAATACCTAAATAATGACTACACTAATTGCAAGAAATGGAGCGCATACTCTTTGATGGAGCGTCATTCCATTTGACGTCCTCGACACTTGACAATAAGCCGGTGGCTTACCGTCAAACTTTGTTTTGATTTTAAACTTCCGCCAGCCGACTGGAAAATAAAGTTTGTTTAATTCTAAATAGTATAATTATGAGCATCCTTAAATACTATTTACACCAATAAATATCTAGTTATTTCTTATATTTCTGTATTTTATTAATTGACATTTACTAACACCCAATACACTTTCAGCATCAGAAAAGTTCAATTACATTACGTCTATGAACTATCACTATGAATATAAAGTAAATGTGGAGACTTACTTCGCTGGTTCAAGCAACAATCGGTCCACACTTGATATCAAAACAGAGGTAAATGACATATTTCTTTAAATACTTCTATCCTTAACAGTGAATCCGATGCACATCCATTTTTCTAACTCTGTTCTACCCTCGTCACAGATAATTTTATCTGATTTATATAATTTACTGTCTTCTTAAAATATGCTACAATTAAGGATCACATGAGTAATCTTTAATTTAAATGTTAATTAATAATTTATTAAACAAACTTAATTAAATTATAAGTATGTTGAAGTCATTCTTCATAAACATAATTTAAAAACGTATTGAAAAGAGTAACTAGAGTCATAAATAAAAATTGTTATTGAGTAAATGATGTTCTATCAGGCTGTTTTTTGGAAAATGAATGGCGGATGTGTATTTATGCAGTATTTTTCTATGTAGATAGTTGTGTATAATAGATATATTATTAATAATATATTTTATTAAAATAATTTCAGGCCATTCTGCAGTTTATTAGACCTTGTGAAGGTGTACTAAGATTGGCAGATATTGTTCTCCAAGACCAGGATGAAAACTATCCAGTTGAGAGGGCAGAGAAATTCATACATGCCTTATCATTGTTTGATCTTAGGTAAGCTAAAAGGATGAGCTTTATTATTGTAATTTATTACTGATATGCTTACTTATGTTATTTCATACATTTCTTAAATTATGACAAGTTAATTGTTTAATAGGTAACAACAAAATTACCTGACAAAAATTTAAGACAGATTTGAGTTTGAATTTATGTCCTTCCTCAGGTTTCAAATAAATCTCTGTTCAAAATTATTTGGATAAATTTCAGTTCAGACAGAATTTCACATTTATAATATTAAGTAAGGAAGTAAGTAAAATTTAATATTAATCTATATTTTTTGCAGATTTGCATTCCACGATGGTGTTATCTCAGAAATTTGTCCCGAGGATGGGGAAGAGGACTGGGTGGTTAACTTCAAAAGGGGCTTACTATCTTTATTTCAGAATAGTATGAAGAGATTTGACATCAATTTTAAAGGAACTGAGGTAGAGAATTACTATAATTTAAGTAATCTAGGCACCTTCCACACACAAAAAGTATGAAAAGAAGGATCCAAGCTCATTTCGAACAATATTTAAACATTTTTCAACTAAGTGTACAAAACTTTGTTTATACTAGATATTTTTCCTTATTTGACATAGCCCTACATTTTTTAATTTTATTGTTTTTCCTAAAAAATATTTCTTTCAAATTGGTTTGCACTTAAAGCTAGCTATTCCGCGCGACCTAACTCCCATAGCATAATTTAATATAGCCTATGTTCACGGATAATATAGGATTCAGATGGTAAAATAATTTTTCATACCAATCCAGTAGTTTCAGAACCTATTCAATTCAATCAAACAAACTAAACATCAAATCTTTCCTCTTTATAATATTTGTGTAGATACTAGATAAGAACTAAAACACTTAAAAAAATATATTTTCTACATTTATGTAATCTTAGGGCACCATAGGCAATAGGTACTGGACGCATAATAGGCTACTTACACTAATGTTAAGTAATTTCAATGAATAAATTAATTTTTTTTCAGCAAGACATCCAAGGCACATGCAACGTGGATTACGTGGTCAGAGGACAAGAGCAGACCAGCCTTATTCTTGTCAAAACACGAGATTTGTCACAGTGTCGGAACCGATACAAATATATGTCCATACTGCAAACTGTGCGATATGATTTTCAAAGTGTAAGTATTATTATTTTTACATGCAGTAGTCTGGAACTATGTTTATGGATGTCCCAGTTTATGTAAGTTCAAGGCTTATAACTAGTTCGCTTAAAATTTAATGTTCTTCAATCCAAACTGTTTATTAACAAACTTTCTAATCCTTATAATTATTTGGGTGTATTTAAACATATACTTTTCTTTGCAAGTGAAAATGGATAAAATTTATTTTTTAATCGTACACTAAAAGACTCAAAAAGCTATTAAAAATTAAAAAAAAAAATACAATTTAGAATTTGAATTGAATTTGAATTTGAATTTTTTGTGTTTATGAAACTTCCAAAAAAATTTTTCACCATTTTTTATCCAAATCTTTCTGCTATATAATTGCTTACAAATAATATTTCACAACTTAAAAATCTTTTAATTTTCAGAAATTCCAAACCTGGCCGGTACTCAAATCGGAAAGCAAATGTCGCATAACAGTCGACCATCATATCTACAAAGAAGTGAATTGTAGGGAAAGACATTTATTTGAACCGTTCTCAGGAAGGAATTCTGGTGCTATGTCCACTGTTATACAGGATCTGAAGTTAATTAAGGAGGTCAATAAGACTGATGACGAAACTGTTGATAGTGAGAAGAAAGGTATGTAATTTTTAATTTTTTTGGTTTATTTAGTCTTTGAATTTTGATACTAATTTTTAGGATATTCATTGTTTTTTAGGATATGTGTATAATAAGATTTATTTATTGCTAGTTGGTGTTACATACTATATTTCCTCTTAAATGATATAAAATATGTAATCATATTTCATAAGTATTAAGTTAAAAAAAATTAGCTAATATATTTCATAAGTATTAAGTTAAAAAGCTTTGTTTAGTTTGTGATGAGATGGCGTTGTGTTAAATGTCCAAGAATATTTATATTTTATTTAACAATCTCGATTTTTTATTGGATGTAATTTTGCTAATGCAGATTATATACATTACTATTTAAGTGAATTTTGGGAAAGTTATTTAACTGTATTATGTCTTTTAGCATGGACTGTTATCAATAAACGATCGAATCTCCTACATCATCATATTGCTTATGGAAAATCCGATACTGGGGAGTTGAAGTCAGCTCGCGACGTATTAAAGTTACTATGCTTGTAAGTTTTTTAATTATTGCGACCTTATACAGTGTGTTTAAAAAGTATGTTACCTTATATGCATGTAATATAGATTATTGATCCCAAAACAAAGGTTATTTGTATCTGCTTGTCTGTTTGTATTTATTCAACCAAAAACGTAACAAATTTAGAACATTGGCTATTTATTACTCGACTGCGACATTAGGAGAGTAATATTTATTTATTTATTTATTTATTTATTTATTTATTTATTTATTTATTTATTTATTTGATATTACCCGATTGTCTTTTTTAATATTACCCGATTGTCTGTTTGTATGTCCATTTCTCTGGCACACCCTACAGCCGAAACGGCTGGAGGGATTATGACAAGTAACAATGACATAGACTATAAATCTAATAAAAAAATTCAAAATGGCGCTGGGAAATAAAAAAATAGGCGGGGGAATGTCTAATTTTTTTCATAGATAACGCAGACGGGTTTTTATAACTATTAACTAAGCTTGTTTTAAAACTACCCTCTAACCTCTCCTCAAATACAATTTCTTTTTCAGAGTCAAGCCAAGCACAGACGATGAAATGTCCAGTGTTGATGAAAACATGGACAGTGGGTCTACTGTTGGTCTTTGGGGTAGATTAGTCAGATCTGCAAGGAAACTACATCACCCTGCGTTAGCACAATTGCTAGCCAGAGCACCCTCTATATGCCCTAGGGCCACGTTAGTATATACTGATTCAATTTTTTTTAATATGAGCATCCAATAAGGGAGACAGACATTTAGGTGAAATGACTCAGATGTGACTCAGATGAAACCGAGGCGACAGTGAGTAATCTGCTGCATAACATCTTCAGCTATAAAAGAGTGGGAGCCGAGCATTGCACGATTGGGCCAAGCTCACACCGGTGAAATTACCACCCCCCCCCAGCAGAAGATCGGCGTGAAATAGATGAAGAAAGAAGATGTTTCATACAGTGAGCGGGTGCCCGGAGACCTGTATCTACATCCCATCCCTCTCCCATTCTGTTCTACTCCTCTCCCAACTTCCTATCAATAATGCTCTCTTTATCCCCTCCCCTTCCTTCAAGCCAGCAAGACATCTGCAACACTCTTATATCGTAAATATTTATGGGCTGCGGTCGGTCACTTCACATCAAGTCGCATGCTTCGCTTGCCTGCTTTAGCATAAAAAAAATATATTTTTTTGACAGAAAAGAACATAGGTAGTACTCAATTATTATAATTAATTTAACATTTTACAGAAAGCAT
Organism: Phoebis sennae; assembly: GCA_001586405.1. NCBI lineage: Eukaryota > Metazoa > Arthropoda > Insecta > Lepidoptera > Pieridae > Phoebis > Phoebis sennae. Next base: position 71,342 of record LQNK01000823.1, on the reverse strand, counting down.
ATATTGGACGCCCTTCCATACATAGCAAGTACGGGTTCGGTGGAACTTATCAAGGACATGATACTCAAGAATGAAGTGAACAATGACACAAGACATGAATGGCTTATGTCCATGGCCATGATACCGAGGTAATCTATCTATGAATATAGTAGTAATAATAATATGATTAATTTATTTCTTATCTAACAAATAACACAAACATCGGATAAGGCCGGCATCGCACCCACGAGTCCTCGTAACTTATAGGCATTTATGGGCGGCGTTGATCACTTATCACCAGGTGACTCGCCAGCTCGTGTGCCCCCTTTATACGATAAAAAAAAAAAAAAAAACACATTATACATAAGTGGCTTACAAAATAACAGTAGTTATTTACAGTTAATTTAATGACTTTGTAGTATACATTTTTTATGGGACAATTTTTGTGAATTTGATAAAATAATTAAAAATTAATTCTGATCAAAGTGCCTTATGTATCTTTTGATAAAGCCCTGGATAGATATTTAAAAAATTGACAGCCAAAAAGCCTTTAGACTTTGTCACCCAAACTTGATGTTTACTTTCATGATAGATAATAAAATTATCAACATAAATATTCTTTCATTTTTAAATCTTATATAATATAAATTTCAGACCAAAACGAGAAATGTTGACGAGCATGTTAGAACTCCTGCAAAAGCAGAAGAACGACAAAGTGATCAGTTTCACCGTTTCATCTATGACGCACTCGTATTGCAGACACAGCGGCAAATCATGTGAGCATATTTCATTTTGTTTAATTAAATCTTCTTAAAATGGTTCCAATGTGTTTTAATGTTAAACTCCCAATTAATTTCTAGAGGACAATATCTTAAGCGCGGTCGCAAGATGTCAGGAAAATAGCAAGAGAGAGAAAGCTATAGACGCAACTGCATAGAATAAAAATAGGCGCGAAATTCAAAATAGGAATATTCATTTAACATATTTAATTAATAGCTTGAAAAACTTCTATACGAAAAAAAATATAACTTAAAAATTGACATTCATAGTGATATAGTTTCTGAAGTGAAAAAGATCATAAGACACCATTTTGTATTTCTTACTTATCAAAAAAGTAAGAACTGCTTGTTAAGATTTGACGACCCGATTGGCGCAGTGGTTCAGCAATGGTCTATTGCGCCGGAGGGTGTGGGTTCGATCCCCATGAGCAGAAAAGTATGATATGATGAACATTATAATTTTCTACTGTCTGGGTGTTAATTTATCTATAGTATATATTTATTTACCAAAAAGTATGTTTAAGTTTGTCGATCAGTTATCTAGTTTCCATAGTACAAGCTTTGCTTAGTTTGGGACTAGATGGCGTTGTGTTAAATGTCCAGAAATATTTATTTATTTATTTATTATTTCCAATGTATGATACATTATATGGAAATTGATAATTTCAGTACGAGAATGCTGCGACGAAGAAATCCCAAAACAAATATTAGAGGAGTTCCAAAATATTGTTAACGAATTAATTGCTAAGGGAATACCAACATTGGAGAGGAAATACAGGGATAATGTAAGTAATACACTTAAAATGAGATTTTTTATGTAACTTATTTTCAATATCAAGATTAGAAAACAAATCAATAATAAAATAACCATTTGCTTTAAATATAAATGTTATAAATTTGTACCCACATGTAAGCAAACATTTGAAAATTCATAAACTTTTTTGTGTGCTATTTTTTTATTTAAAAATAAAAAGGTACATGGTATCTTATAAACATAATCGCCAATATTGGCGAAGAAAACGCTTATTAAAAAACAAAATATTGTACCAACTAACATTACTAACAATAATACTACAAATAGCATTTAACAATTTACTTTAAATGTAAGAGTCGACTTTGTTTTATGTTAGTATATCTGCATATGTTGTTATTTTATATTTTTGCTTTAATACCTATTTTTCCAAATTTTATAATAATGTACTAATAATCAAATTATTTTCAGTTAATAATAGCGCTCAAAGCTCTCGGAAATATGGGAGGATACAAGCAAGAGTTCGCAGACATCTTGATGAATATTATCGGCGATTCTCTCACTCCTGTACCAGTGAGGTTGACAGCTATCGATGCGTTTAGACGAACACCGTGTACTGAGACTAGGTAATATTATAATATTAAATTACATATTATGATCATCAGTATGAATTTTTATTTGTTTTTAAAATCTAATCTTTATTTTAATCTTTTATTTATTGACTAGTTGTGGTGTCACGAATTAACCTGAGCGAGTTCAGGAGTAATTTACCCGTGCTTTATATTTCTCTAACTATCCTTTGAACAAAAATTCATCCATATCAGTTCAGTAATTTAGATTTGAAGAAGAGACAGACGTTACTTTCGCAATTATAATGTTAAGTAATTATATATATAAACTAGTAAGATTTTATTAAAATGGAACAGTCGGGTCTGTTGGTTTGGACTTTAGATATCTAATTGAAAAAAAAAAATCTTTTAATAAGCACCGGTGGCCTATATTCCTATCCCATTCCTCCCCCATCCTGTTCTAATCCTCTCCCAACTTCCTATCATTGATCCTCTCCCCTTCCTTCAAGCCGGCGCGGCATCTGCGACACTTTGGTGTTGTGGATGTTCATGGGCTGCGGTCAGTCACTTAACATCAGGTGATCCGCATGCTCCACTTGCCTGCATAAAAAAAAGATAAAGCATTAAGCTGTTGATAAAAAACACAGTTTTATAATATGCCTCTATTATGAAAGCATTTATCTTGGTTATACTTAAATTAAGTCTTATATATTTACTGTGACTAATATACTTTTTCAGTGAATACTTCCTCGAGACGTTCAGGGAAGACTTGGTAGATGTGGAAGTTCGAATCGCCTCTTACTTGCAAGTGATGCGATGTCCTAACCTTGGAACCATTAGGAAGATATTCCACGCGTTACGACATGAGCCCGTTAATCAAGGTAAAATATTATTGTACCAAATTCTGCCCACGACTTCGCTCACATTCAGGGTGTTATAAAAAGGGGTGGGGGGAGATTTTTTCATAAATCAAATGTTAAGTTTAAAGAAGACAATTAAATTTTAAAAAACGCATTTGAAACGGATCCTTAGTTTTCATGTGATGCGCGCAAAAACATACAGACAGACAGATAAAAAAAATGTAACCAAATTTTTGATATTACAGAAACGCCTTAAATGCATTTTATTTACTAATCAAATACCGTGTACTGTCAAACTAAAGATATCTTAAATTCATTTTTAATAGGGGCGATATTGGTCTGAAATTATCCTTATAGCTTAGGCTAATCGTTTCCTTTATATCTAGATTTTTGATAAAGCTTATAATTTTCACTACATGAGCTTATTTAAAAAACAACTCCTGTGTAATAGTGGCCACATTCGTCTGGAGTCACCTCAATAACCTCGGCCAATCTTCTCTCCCATCTCGAGTGGAAATTCAAGGTTTACTATCAGGACATGCGATGCCACAGCTAGAAGATAATCCCGATTTTAGAATGTTCTCGAGGAATTATGAACAGAGTGTGTTCTTCGATCAGTATAATGCTGGTAAGGATCAAAATATATTTGATTATTTTCATTAATGCTAGTGGTTCGCTCCGAGCTAGACCTCGTATTTTGATGTATAAATTAAGACCTTTAGCTTCATTTATCTTTTAACCTATACTTAAACCATACTTAAATGTCGCGCTTTTTTAAAAGTAATTGTTCCACACATTTATATTTGCAGGGGGAAATTATGAAGCAAATGTGATATTTTCACCCGACTCTTACATACCAAGATCTGTGTCTCTCAACTTGACTGTGGACATGTTTGGTGAATCTATCAATTTATTAGAGGTAATGTTATATCCTTTGAAAATATATTCTGTAGTGGCGTCTTAATTAACACATAAACATCCAAACATCTAAACTTTTAGTATAGGATAATTTTAACATCACATCATCTAGTACCGAACTAAGCAAAGTGTAATATGGAAATGAGATTACTAATAGACATACTTATACATATTTTTTGTTAATATAATCAGATAGTAGAAAATTACAATGTTCATCACATAACTCTTTTTAACTTTTTTGTGACGATCGCACCCATACTTTCATATCTGCGAATCGGGTCGTCAATACTTATTTAGTAATTATTTACCAATTATTTTCAGATAAAAGCTAGAGGCGAAGGTTTCGAAAGATACTTCGAAAGTATCCTAGGTAACAACGGGCCTCTCAACAAGAACAAAGTAGTAGACAAAATAAACAAGCTCAGGTTCTTTCGCTCGGCCGACGAAGCCGATGACATTCGAGGGAAAATCGACGATCTTGGCTACAAGAACAATGCTCTTAAGCACCGTTTTCCCATAGCAGAGGTGGGATTTAAGGTGTTCGGGAATGAGATATCGTTCTGGAGTGCGGAGGGAGATGAAGAGATTAGGAAGTCGTTGCAGAAATTCGACGCTAAGATGAGGATATTGGAGATTTTGTCTGGAAAGGTATGCGATATCAATAATTCTAGGTTATATGTTGAAATATTGTTATTTCGTAGACTGTTTTTCTTTATGGAATTTTTGTTTTACTTTTTTTTTATCAACGGCACTATTTATATGCTGTAGCAAAATAAATATTGAATTTGGTTGAATTATGTAGTTACAGGGACCTCCAAGTTATTGAAAAATAACTACCGCTAATTATTTTAAAGAGCATTTTCAAGTCAATAACTAAATAATTTATGATGCCATGAGAATATTGTTCCATGAGTTATTATATTCTAATCTCCTTAATTTGCACTAACCACATACTAAAGATTATCTTAAGGCAGAAATAAATTAAGTGCCAAACTCCTTTGTCGCTTGAAACAGCCCAATTGGTGGTAAATAAAAAATATTATTTATGTAAATGTAAACGTCGTTCTAGCGCCTCGAAAGCGTTTTATCTTGTGACTTTAAACCACAAAAAATATTTTAATTTAATATTTTAGGAAATATCATACAACAAAGCGTCCCTATTCCTCGATACTACATTCTCGGTAGCGACTGGATGTGGATTGCCCCTCAACATGAACTTGATGGGGACTAGCTACGTTGATACGAAGATGTCCGGTACAGTACTGGATAAGTATACGCATTCCGGTAATTTGGACTTTGAAGGGAAGATACGGCCGAGGTAGGTTTTAATATACTTTTGTCTAATATACTTATATATAAGTAGCTATGTCTGTACTTAAAGATTAGGTTCTCTTAAGCAAAGATGATAAGAATGGATTGGACAGAAATAATATGGTTAGGAGTAAAATAAAACAAGATACTGTCCGTATACTACTATTTTACCTTAAAACAGAGCGTAAATTGCTAAAATATTATATTTCATTGCGAAATTGGTTTTAAGAAAATGCTCAATACTAGCAAAAATATGTACATATAAAATGAATTTGTCTAGCAAATGATTTATATCATGAGATTTTTAAAACGTGTATAGATCACTAAATTTTGAATTTGGAAATATTTTACTATAATCGCAATACTTTGTCCTGATTAGCCTATTTATTAAGTGTGCGTGTGCATATATGGGTAATAAGTGTGAATCTATAAAACTTTATACATGCGGAAGCTAATATTGTCAACAATTGAGAAAAATAGTGGGGCGCGTCGTCGTCGATGAATTTATCTATCAATTATTAATTATAATTGTTTTTTCTAATATCTCATTATTTTTTAATTTTACAGTGTAGCAGTAAACATAGCAGCAACTATGAGTGTTGCCGCCGGTTCATTAGCTGCAAGTGGTATTCGTTTATCTTCGCGACTGTACACGGCTACTGCAGTTGAAGTAAAATTATCGATACGTGGAGTTGGTTTGCTGAGACTTGATTTGTCTTTACCAAGGGATAAGCAAGAAATATTTGCTGCTAAGTAAGTCATACTTTTAATTTTTCATTCTGACTGTAGTTTTCTCTACTACTTATTAGCTTTACGAATCAATAAGTTATTAAAGATTGCATAAGATACTATTATTATTAAAAAATTGTGTAACACCCATTTACAAACACTCAAAGTAAAAGTGGCCCCTATACATATCCTTGTGCAACACCAATTTTTTAAACTTTTATTTGTAGATCAGAGCTACTCGTGTTACATGGCGATCAAGAATTACCACAACAAGGTCTAAACAAGAACAGAATTGAGCAGAATACTTGCAGTTGGTCCACATTTGACAAAGCTATTGGTATTAAAGTGTGCGCTGCTTATCAGGTACTTTGACTTTTTGATATTGAACACTTACGGCCATTTTCAATATTCTATCTATCCCTTGTTTTGCTTACTAAAGTTAGACAAATCAATCTATTTGCACTTACTTTCATTTCAATATGCTGTCGACGGATAGCCTTTGCTATGACTTTTGTCTATCTACCGTCATAAAATCGGAGACAAAAAACTATCCATAATCTTTGACACATTATTGAAATCGGCCGTTAAAAATATTACTCAAATAGTTTACATATATTATGTGATATTCAAAAGCAGATGTAGGTACTCGGTTGTATAAATGTTTTTGTTTTTCTGTTCATGAGCTAATATATAAAATAACAAAGCATCTATCCATATGTCTATTTATTTCTGATATTTGAAATGTGTGTTGATTAGAGATGAAACGGATATCCGGTAACTATCCTGTATCCGGCCTATCCGGCCCTATTTTCACTATCCGGACGGATACCAGATAGTAGTGCACTATCCGGCCGGATACCGGATAATAAAATAAATAAATGTATATGTCAAAAGATGTTTCCCGCGACACCGTTCGCGCTGAATTCTTTACACCCTAAACTCGTCTTTATCGCTCTTTTCTGTGGAAACACAAAATTTTCTAAAACTATATCGTTTTTCTTTGTCTAATCTATTTCTGTATCAAATTTCATCAAAATCGGCACTGTAGTTTAGGCGTGAAAGCGTACAGACCGGCAGACAGAGTTACTTTCCAATTTATAATATTAGTAATTGATTATTTTACACAAAGCAAATCTATATATATAATTAAACAGTAATCAAACCATTTCTGTACATTGAATATTTTTCCGAAAGAGTAAAACCATGGATAGATTTTTATTCTGTTTGTCTGTTTGTATATTCGTTAATCACGTAAAAAGTACTAAGCAGAATTTGATAAAATTTCATACGCTGATAGAACAATATCAGGTGCAACTTATAGGCTATATTTGATTTGAAAAAAAATTGAGAATGGCTCACCATACCAGTAACCGTATGGTAAAAAAATAAATCGCTAATGTATCATTAAATGAGGTGTCATTGGATAGGTCTTTAAAAATAAAATAGAGGTTGCTAAATATTTTTTTGGATAAAATAAATATTTTACGAGATATACGCTGCCAAAGACGATATACGCTGCTAATACCTCGTGGCCGGGTGAGATTTGGGTTTAGTTGCGGATATGCAATATAATCCATGTGGAAGATATTCCACGGATCTCCTCGAAAATCAACAGGATAAGCTCTGTGGTTAAGGTTTAATGATTCATATACCCATTAAACTCTAACTCTGATACTGAATTGTGACTAGATAATGTGATTACTCTTCACAGGTCACTAAAAAGGGGAATATAATAGCGTTTTGCAAAAACATAGAACCGACTTCCTCACTCTAAAAAGTAGAAAATAACTTTTATTCTTTTTTTGTTAAATTGAAAATAGATACAAGCACTGACTTTGTATAGATTGAAACAAAAATAAAGATTAATTTCTACTTTTCAGAGTGATGAACTCGGTTCTATTTTTTGCCACAAATTATTATTTGTATATGAATAAAGGCAGAAATTGTCGCGCGCGCATATATTCAAATCAACTTGTAACGCGATAAGCGTCCGAATATCCGGCCACCGGATATCCGGCTATCCGGCCGTGTAGCTAACCGGATATCCGATATCCTGTATCCGGCCAAACCACTATCCGTTTCATCCCTAGTGTTGATCATTTAATTAGCGCGAATATTTTTGCCTCGCTTAAAAATTAATTTAATTACATCGTTTTTTATGTTTTGTTTGATATTCTTATATCTGATGTGTGGATTTTTTTTAGTTCCCAAACATGACAAATTTACGTAATGCACCGTATTTCATAATGAGTGGACCAGCGAAGTATATCGTGTCTCTAGAGAAGGCTGATCCTTCGGCCAAGACTTATGCCCTACAATATAAGTGGGACAGAAATGAGACTACTAATGTATTGGGATTCTCGTATGATACGCCTAATAGTAAGGTGAGTGTTGAAGAATAAACGAAAAGTGAGAAGTGTTAAAGAATTCACAATATCAAATACTATTAAATGTTGTTAATAGTAAATTGTCTCTGTTTAGAAATCTTGCAATATATTTGTGGTGCCTTAAAACTAAATGTAGAAAGACACTTTGAAAATTAAAACATACATAATAAAGCATTCAAATTTTAAATGTGTCTTAAAATTAAAAAAAAAAATAAGTAAAACATGCAATGAAAATTGATTTTCCAGGAAAAACGTATGTTCAACGCAATTTTAAGTATATCCAACACATCTAGTACAGCCGCATTAACCTTCCAATCGTCTGAAAGTACTATAAAAGCTAAGGCGTTATACCGAAATCAACCTTATGACAAATCTGTAGAAGCAAGTCTTGATGTAGACGGACGAAAACAGTTTGATACTGTGATGTCTATAAAGAGACATGATATTAAATATGGATTTGTATGGATACCTCACGCGTATTGGGTGGTAAATGATCAACGTATTGCGGAATTATCTGGTATGTATTTAAATTTGGTATGCGATATATTTGTAGAATAACAGTTTTATATTATGTTGTATATATAAGAAATGTTAATTAAAGTTAATGAATTAGCGAATTGCCAAATTATCCGGTGAGTTTGATACTGTCATGTCTAAGAGACATGATATTAAGTTGGTTTTATGTGTTTTCTGCACGCGTATTGTGTTCTTAATGTTTGATGGATTGGTCGAATTATCAGATGATATTTAAATTTGAAAGTGTATGTAAGTGAACGATCAAATGTGAATATGTAAGAATGAAGGAAGGTTGAAGAAAGCAACTCGATACTTTAATTTATTTGACTTCTAGTTTTAATATTGTTTCATTTTCTTATGGTGGTAGAGGATTCTAGGACATGTTTTTTTATCCAATATGAGAGTTAAACTGATACAATCGGTTAATTAATTTCAGTAGGTTTTCATTTAAAGATACAATTATATCTATCGTTTATAATTTCTACTTTTATATTAATAATATCAATAACTTTGTTCATTAAGGTACACTGAAAGTAAAATCAAAGGGTGGAGTCACTCAATGGGACGTAACAGCCGATTTCCAAACGAAACAACTCGCAAGTCGTCTCGTTGGATATTACACCATAAATGGCCCTACACACGGCACAAAATTGCAACTCGACTATCAATTTTACAAAAGCCCAAAACAAACTATCAAAATGGAAGGTGTTTATAGTGAAAGATCTTTAAACTATAGACACGATTTGTACGGAGAATTGGCTATGGATTTCACGGCATACCCTTCGTATAACTTCTACACGGTTTTGAGGAATGTGGTAAGTGGCATTGTTAAGATTCTTGTATGGGGACATTTCGTTTTTCCATTCTATTTGTATTTCGCTTGTGTTTAGAGTTTGTTAATAAAATGTATTGATAATTTTTCCCTCACTACTTACAATAAATAGGTACAGAAATCAAACTCGTATATGTACTTGGCCTACACACACAGATTAACATTTGTATTCACAAACGATACTATAAGTTTTTATAATACAAGGCATATACCTAAATAGACCTGAATATTTTCTCTGAATAGAAATGCAGTGAGTGGCAATTTGTCATTTAGCGTTTAAATTAAGCCTTATTGTTTTACTGTTAACGACTTTTATTTGGAACGCATTGAGAAAAGTCTTACACGAGGACTTCATAGTTAGTTGGTTGATAGATGCCCGTGTCAAAAACATAAACCTTTACGCATATGGTCCGATGTAGTCCGAGATATTATTGCGGTGAACGATGTCTATATGTGTGTTGCTCGAACGAGCTTTAATGGAGTTTGACTTCTGTACTTATATATTTTAATCTACTTATTTAGTTACTAACGACTTAATTATTTACTTGATAACTTAGAATAGAACAAATCTACTAAAGTTTTGAGTTTAATTTTACGTAATATATTTATTCTGAACCTCATTTAAAATTTATATATGTAGGAATACAAATAATAGATTTATTATTTGTAATAATGTCAAGATCAAGAAATAACAGAAATAATTATACTCCAAGAAAATACATTAGTTTTTGTAATTTAAAGAGAAGACTACACACAACATCAATCAAAATACAACACAAATTACAATACAATACAAAATTTCGAATTTACAAAATGAAAAGCTTTTTACATATAATATTAACAGAAAATAACAAAATAAAGGACTTAATTAATATAACAAATACTTAAATATTATTTTCATTCAAATAATATTATTAATTTTTCGCATCTTCGCATTTACTATGTCTGTCACGATGTGTTGTATTGCTACAATGGCTTTCCCTTAATCTGCAACAAAATAACAATTTAAATTTTTATTTGCATATGAGCAGTTTCAAGCGTAAAAGGGAAAATAAATTGAAATTAAAATTACAAAAAAAAATATTTCAAAATATTTAAACAGATAATACTTACATAGATTCTTATTCTCCTCCATAGAGATTTTTTGTTAACTTTCACTCACTCAATTTTATATTATTTTAATACTGACATATTGGATATATTTATAAGACAGCATCCCAACTAACAATGAATAAAATTATCTGTAAACAATAGCAAGTGTTTATCAATAGGATATGCCGATAATGTGGATAACGGAAATAAATGATCCATTTTTAAACAATGCATACTATTATGGTTTTTAAAAATGCATTCAAACTTCATTTAAAATGGTTTTTTTTTTATTCAGTTTTCTATTTCTTGGCATTTCATGTATAATTTATAAAAATACAGAATTTAGACTTAAGAATTTACACATTTAAGTAATTAAATATGACATTGAACAAACCATCATTAACTAACAACAGAATACACAGTCATAATACTTATTGAATTTTTCTTAATTTTTTATGTTTATATTAAACTTTTGTTCAATATAAACTTGGACAGCTTCCTGAGTGCAGTAGATTATCAAATGCATACACTATAGACACTGTTTTATCCACTGAATCGGAGAAACGTGGATTCGATACCCACAAGAAGAATCTTTGCTTGGTTTTAAATTAGATACCTACCATTGTATCAAACAGCTAAAATATTATTCATTAAAACTATCTTTTCTTTTTCAGAAAACTCAAAGCCACATAGACATCGGTTTTAACGTGAGCTCCTCAAAGGATTACAAGTTGGACCCGGCTTTTACATTCATTTTCAGACGAATAGACAAATTAAATGGCGTCAAGTTGAATACAGAAGTTAACTTGTATAGACCAAGACCGATTGTATTGAAATTAATGTTCGAAGAGGTACTTATGATTATAATTTTTAGTGTATATTGTGACAAAGTTATGGAAGTGAAGCGCTTATAAGAAATATTAACTTTAAAGTGTTTTTATGTTATATTGCATGATTGATAACTTACTCATTCCAAACACTTATATTTTATTATTATTGTTTATATATTTAAATATAAAACACGTTATACAAAATTAACAATATCAAAGACACTTGTATCTATAAGTATTACTCTTTCATCACATTTATATTTTATCGAATTAGGCCATATAAGGTTAAATGGAAATTAAACCCGTGTTTTATATTAAGATGTATCTATTGTCTATGCTAGTTAAGTCATCGAATGTAAGAATTGATGGATTGATTTTTTTTTCGAAATAATATGGTTTTAAACCAGAAATATAAGTCGTATTTACATCACACTTAGCAACCAATCTTCCATGGACCTATGTTATATATTTTTTTATTCTCATAAATTAGCTAAGCAGTTTTAGCCATACAGGAATTGCTTATTTCAAACAATTTGCCAGAAATAAAATTGAAACTCTAATTATATTGTAGTGCATAGTGAGTAGAAACTCACTTTCATATAATTTTTTGCTTATTTAATAAAATGTTGATTACATTTCATTAAATTATTCAATTACTGTTTTATAGACCTTACAGACCCTTCAATAAAAGCACATAGGTAACCCCACTTTTCTCTCCAGATAGGGCTTCAATTACTGTTTTATAGACACAACTTTACAGCTTCTTAAATAAAAGCACATAGGTAACCCCACTTTTCTCTCCAGATAGGGCCGAAATACTCTGCCCTGGCGTTATTAAACATCAACCCAAAGTCCCGGGATATTCTCATATCAGGTTTTCTGTTCGCACCGCCCGGGACTCAGTTATACGCGGATGCTGAACTGAATGTCACGTTGCCGACGTTACATCCTTGCATGTTGAGGGGCAAGTTGTTTGAGAAACGGCCGAACGAGTTTCAGGTAAGTTTAGGATGTGTGTGACACAAAAATAGTCTTGGAAGTATAATGCTATTATTAAGATTTGCCTCATTGTCTTTATATTGTTACTATATAAGAGTAGCGAGGCTTAATAAGAGTGTAAAATACTTCGAATAGGACGTGAAATGCGTTTTTTTACACGTTGATCTACACTTACACACTAAACTTTCACTTTGATGAAGTATAAAAAAGGCTTAACCAATTTTTATTTCCAATCCTTTATTTGGTTATCAGCACTTAATACGATTATATGGTGCTAAAATTTTTACGTTTCATAATTATGAACGAAAAAAATAAATAAAAGTGCTAAACCTTATTACAATTTAACGCTTATGTTTATCAGAACGCACAAATAAGTATAGACACTTCTTACATTTTGCTAACACATATAATAATTCCGCTTGCATATATACACTTCTAATCGAAAGTTTTCTGCCAGGTGAACGCAAATGGCGTTTGGTTCACTGGCGTAGATTTCAACGTAGACGCAGTATATCAAGATCAATCCAAGACAAATATGGCATCTCATCGACTTAAAGTCCTCATAAATAGCAGCCATTTCAAGGATATAGCAGTTGATGCGCGGTTCACGCAGGATAATCGACAGATCACTTTCATTGCTGAGGTAATTTTCACTTTACCTCTAGTTTGAAATGTAGTCTTCTAAATGCCAAGGTGAATTAGATCGACCTTCAATTACAATAAGACTCAATTTCGCTTGGTTTTTCATTACAAATAGGTTAAACAAGCTGAAATGTCATAAAGGCAAGTATGAAGTAACTTTAAGATGTCATAGATCACTTGGACCTGGAAGAAATTGAAAAGGATAAGAATATGAACGATGTACTAATAACGCTTGTATGAAAAAGTGTACTTTATAAGAAGTATAGTGATAGTGATAATTCGGTATGAATATTGGAATAAAATTGTAATTGGCACAAAAGTTTCATCTAAAACGATTATTTTAGTAATTAAGGGTCTATTTCCACCATGTTGATTATTTGGCCTATTTCAAAATTCAAAATTACCCCTCATCATCACTATCACTTCATGTTATTTAAATCACTTTTTCATCGTAACGTATTTTATGTACTATTGTGTATTTATTTTAACACGATATCAACATGATATTTATTTACATAATACAATAGTATGATTATCAAAAATCTTTATTATTCAAGTATATTTTTTTCTACGTTTAAAACCAAAATTTTGTATGTGTAAGGAAAATATTAAATATTTCAGGGTGAATACAATGCAGATACTTATAAAACTTTAGTTCGTTATCTCCTACTATCGGAGCAGAACTTCACCGCGTATGGAGAGATCGACATCAGTGGGAAGGCTTACAGTCTTAACCTTAATGCTGACCTAAACAATAACACTGATGTTAATATGGATATACATTTTGATCAGTGAGTAAAAAATTAGTTACACATTTAGGTCTTACTTTAAAATCTGTTAGATTGGTATAAGAAGAACCAATTAGACCAACACAATTTGCTTGTGTTGGTAAAGTTTAGGTACTTACCAAAAATGTTAAATTTTGTTTGATTATTATTACATGTGTGTTTAGTCAGATTTATCATCTAGTTCAAAATATAATATTACATATGTAATACACAAAGAAGTATTCTTTTAAATTGCAAGCATTTAAGTAACTGATCCTAAATATGCACACTAAACGCTATTATACAGTCTAAAAAAGGATTAAGTTACTAATTTACAGGATGACCTTCAAAACTGACCTTTGTTGCTTTCTAGTATTTTTTAAAAATATTTCGAACTTTTCCTCAACCCATTCTCTATCTCTTTTACTCTTTCAAGATTACGCGACCTCCACATATCGTACATGCGCATTTCCACGCCCACTGAAAAGCGTTTAAGTGCCACCTTCAACTGGGATGCGAACCGGGATCCCTCACAGAAGATCAGCATCGACGCTAAACTGGACCATAAGGGACAGTGGCATCACGCGGGACACGCCACTTTGCATTACCCGGGGCAAGTGGTGAATGGCGAGTTTGAGTTCTTGTTAAAAGGTGAGAATTTTGAAAATAATTAGTTAGTCGAAAACTTCACCATGGACGCACTACTGACTCATAGGTTACAGTGGTATCACGTTGAATTTACATTTTTCGCTGTACTGCTTCATGTGAAATAATGTTAAAAATTTTAAACATTAGTCGTATAAAATGAACTTGAACTTTCATAATAATTTATAATTATTGTGATACTGATTTTAGTTCTAAGTTATAGATTAGTATTTGGGAGAAATAAGTACATTTTTCATTTTCAATTTTCCATTGTGTACCGGCTCCACTCTCATGCTAGTTGCCGTTTCTTTAGTTTTAGGAATAATTTTGTGAGAGAGTTAAACACATATTTCTTATGACTAAATGTTTAATGGTTTCTGTATCACTTTGAGTTGCACTTCTAATAAGTGCTAAATGTGAGTCATTAGTATTTTATTTTATTGTGAATACAAACTTGATATGGTTCATATTTATAATTCATTTTCTTATGTCTCTAACAGATCATACAAATCATTCATATTCTGTTTGGTATCAATAAATAAATATTATAGTTTAATGTAACACATAATTGGTTAATAAAAAAATTTTGTTTATTTTCAGATAGGTATCAATAAATAAATAAACATTATAGTTTAATGTAACACATAATTAATTATTTTTATATCAGATTGGTACTGCGAATGGTTAGTGCGTGCGGGCTGGGCGAGTCCCACGTCGATAGTGTGGCGGGTGAAGGCGTACTCTGAGGCTCGTGAACATACTGTGTACGCGTTGTTGTCGAGCCTGCACACGCCCTTCCCTGGGTGGAAGGATACGAGCTTCAATGTTATGTGAGTACTAGCTGCGCACCAGGGGTCGCTCCCGTGGGAATATCCGGATGATATATAGCCTATAGCCTTCCCCGATAAATGGGCTATCTAACACTAAAAGAATTTCTCAAATCGGATCAGTAGTTTCTGAGATTAGCGCGTTCAAACAAACAAACAAACACTTCAGCTTTATAATATTAGTATAGATTTTTATTCAATTTACGGCCGTTTTCAATAATGTATCAAAGATTATGGATAGATTGTTATGTCAAATTATATGACGTTAGATAGACAACAGTCATAGCAAAGGCTATCCGTCGATAAGATATTGAAATCAAAATAAGTGGATTTTAGTAAGCAAAACACGGGAGAGATAGAATATTGAAAACGATCGTTAGTGTGAAATGTGTAATAAGAATAACTTGTATGTTAAATTATTGGATTCAAATTATTTTTTATTACGTTTAAAACCAAAATGATTCAAGCCTAAACGAAAATAGTCTCATATTTTTTTAAATTTGTTCACGTGGCATCTAAAATGTAAGAAATATTCGATTTCTTAACATTGTAATATTAAATAAACAATATTTCTATTATCATAACGGAGTTATAGCTTTTATCGCAATTCCCTCATAACGGTACTTGTTGGTCCTCCATTCCCGTAAATCGGTTAAAACTATAAATTGTGAGGGGACACAAGACTATATTTATACCTCACCATAAAGGTACATTTAATAACTATCCTTTTTGATGTTATTCAGTCCCTCCTTAAATGTTATGTATTGCTTTAATTTTTTACCCCTATTTAATAACTAAATTTCTATTAAAGGTGGAGGTACCAAGACAACCTTCAAGCGGTAAACGGTAGCATGAACTGGCAAGAAGATTACCTCGCATTCAGCCTCCTCGCTGATTATCTCTTCACCAGCACCAAGTTCTATGGAGAGATTAACGCGCTGGTCAATTCCACCATACCCACGCTACCCAGGGCGGCTGCTATAGCCAAACATACCGTGATCTGGAAGAAGAGTGCTGATACGCTATTGAGTTTTCAGGTATTTTTTAGGGAGAGAAAAAAATATCGTCACATTAAACATTACAAAAAAATGTGTGTGTGTGTGTGTGTGTGTAATTAATACAACAAACTAAATAGACATAACAAGCTTCAGAGGTATAAGTAGTATGTTGCCAATTAAAATAAGTATGGATATGTTTAAAATTAACGCGCTGGTCAATTCCACCATACCCACGCTACCCAGGGCGGCTGCTATAGCCAAACATACAGTGGTTTGGAAGAAGAGTGCTGATACGCTGTTGAGTTTTCAGGTATTTTTTTTAGTGAAAGAAAAATTTCGTCACATTAAACATTAAAAAAATGTGTGTGTGTGTGTGTGTGTGTATGTGTATGTGTAAAATTAACACAACGAACTAAATAAACATAACAAGCTTCAATTATAGACATTGGTAGTATGTTGAGGTTTAAAATAAGTATAGGTATAGAATTAACGCGCTGGTCAATTCCACGCTACCCTCGTTACCAAAGACAGTTGCTATCGGCAAACATACTGTGGTCTGGAAGAAGAGTGCTGATACACTATTGGGTTTTCAGGTATTTATTTAATTATTAGTGAGAGAAAAACAATATCGTCACATTACACACTACAAAAAAATTATGTGTGTATGTGTGAAATTAATACAACGAACTAACAACATTAGAAACTTCAGTTATAGGCATTGGTAGTACGCTGACATTTAAAAAATGTATGGATACTCACGCTACCTTAGAGTGCAGATACGCTTTATAGTTTTTAGATATCTTTTTTATGTCACTTATTTATAAAAAAAATTATCGCATGCGAGTTTGAACCGTCAGCACCGGTATGATTAGCCCCATTACGGCAATGTCCAGGCACTTCAGAATTTTAAGTATTACTATATCTAGCTACTGAAGTGTCATCATTTTATTATGAAAGTTTATCCTTGATATAGAAAAGAATATTATGTAACAATTTTTAAATTCAATTTTAATATTATTTCTTTCAGTATAATGAAGATGGTCTGTTGATGATCAATTCATCATGGGCGATCGACAAGGGACAAAAAGCGAATAATGTTACAGGAAGAGTCAATATTATTACTCCCTTCCAAGTGAGTATATTTAAAGAAATTTATTTATGCTGATTATTTCATAATGATATTTCTTCACTTATTAAAAGTAGCAGCATATTGAGTGAATTCTTAACTAAAATCAATAACTTAAAAGCACTCGTACGTATAAAAAAATAAAATTGTACGTTGTAACATTTTTAGGGATACAAAAAAGGATCATTGAATACAGAATTTTTGTTGGGCCATAAGCGTGATATAAAAGGTGTCACGCTTTTAGACTTGGAGGGAAAAGTCGTCAAGATTATTGTTAATGGTAAGTTCGTTGTATTAATAAAGTTGCCTTTATAGTGACTGTAGTGCAGATTTTGCACTGTAAGACGCTAGATGGCGTTGTATAAATATGTTAAAAATATTTCTAACACTAAGATTGCACCCGTCTTTGAGTGTGCATTGACTTTTTATGACGAAACAAAGTCTATGTTGCGCTGTGATTATATAGCTTTTTAGACAATAGAATTTTAAAATATGTGTACTTCTTCATAAGCTAATCTATTAAAATCAAATAATTTCTGTAGCTTCCTCAGTATCTGATGTGAAATATGTAGGAACATTTATATATTTTTTCATTTCTAGGCCACATGCACCGAATAACCAACTGCATGTTAGTCGTAAACGTAACGAGTCCAATACCGCAGTTTGCGCACACGACCGCTAGGTTCGGGTTCATAGAAGCGGACAGACATCTAGTGGCGATGGTTGTCACTACTAATTCTACTACTGGTGAGTTTAACTGGGCTAGGGCCTTTTCATAGAACACGATACCTCTTACAATTTTATTTTGTGTTATGTCTATTATGTTTACATTTGTCTATGTGTTTGTGTAATGAAATTTAATTTAATTTAATAAATGTTTTATCTGTATCTATATTTATACTTATTTTTCATTCATACTAGTTAAATATAAAAAAGTATCAGAACTAAAAATTGGTACATAGATAAAAACTAATGTTATTATACGTGACCGCCTTGTTGGTTCAGTGGTTAGAGATATTTGGCAGAAAAGCAGACTAACCTTATTATTAAACACCGTTTGGAATACAAATCTAAGAAACACATTCCTTAACGCCTCCTAAGAGGTATAGAACAGAAAAGTCCGTAATTACGGACTTATGCAAGTCTGTATTGATAAAATTTTATGTCCTTCCTTTCTAGGTATCGAAGTATTACTGCAGTTAGTATCACTGCAAGATTTCAATATACTAGGACATGTGGCATTACCTATACAGTACTTAAACAGAGCTCTTATTACTGCCAAACGAGCTAAGGAAGAGGTAAATATGTATTATTTTTATGAAAATCATTTTAATTATCTTTACTACTAAAGACATACTTTAGGCTGTGTAAAAATATATTTGGAAAATTGTATACACTGGAAATATAGTAGCTTTACAGTTTTCATATAAATTAACCAAATCTTGTTTATACTGAGTTCAAAATTAATAATAGTTAAATGGGATTATTTTTATCAATAACAAGAGTTTTTTTTATAGGTGGATTTTAGAGTTGGATGGGACTCAATGGATTTCGGTTTCACCGGTATTTGGCAATTCCGTTCGCTCCTAGATTTCGTATACGTGTACAAATTGTATACACCCTTGGATGGATTCGAAGAGAACGGCATAGTACTGAAGAATATTTATAGAAACGGACTTGATACTGAGCTATCTATACGGCTGTCGAAACATAAGGTAAGTAAAATGACAAAGATTAATATAAAATTAGTTAAATTCATATATTACGGGATACAAGTTGCACCTTAGATGTTCATGGCATGTTAAGATATTTGTAGAAATTAACATGATTTTTTAAATTATTTTTTCATAAAAATGAAAGAGATTATTTAATAGTAATAATAAATTATTTAATATAATATATTTTGCATATTTAATTATTTTAAATTTTTACCCGCCATTTACTTTTTTACTTTCCTCAATTTCACCTTTTAATGCCAAGTCAACATTCTCCTTCGTTTACTCTATCATTTGAATGAATATTCATAAAAAGCAACTTAAGGACATTTAAAAAAAATCTTTAACAACTTAAACTTTTTATGCCAGACGGTAAAGTGTTCGAAACGTCAGTTTAAATAATAATGTATAATAAACCGTGTTTAAAATCCGTTATTATTTTTCAGATCGGTATAGCCATCCTGCTTGTGGACAACGGCAAAGGCCTCGTAGAAGTGATACGAGACATGGTGCAACAGAAGCCGCACGACCCGGATATGTTCATAGATAACTTCGACACGGAGGCTGCGGTCGTGTTGGACACGCTGTACTACCCTACGGTCAAGTTCCATGCGCATCTTATGAAGGTAAGTTTAGTGTTGCACTTACACTTAAATAGTGAAAATTAGTTTTTTTTTTTCGATATGAAAATTGATTGAAATTATTTTTAGTTTGAGTGTATATGTAATAGCTAGCTGAGCTCCGCGTTCCACCCGTGTTTTTATCTAGGACCCGTAGGTTTTTCGGGATAAAAACTATGCTATGTCATTCCTGGGGTTTCAAAACAAACTTTCCTCTTTATAATATTAGTATAATTTATGGGAATTGAGATGGGAACTTGGCTGATACGCTGCCGTGTTATAAATTTTTAATAATTACTCAAAGATATATTGTAAATTAAAGTAAGTAAAAAAATTAGGAATTTGGAGGATATAATTAAATTACTCGATGCGCTATACAAGTATGACTTAGAATATTTCTTCAATTTGATTAAGAGATAGTACCATAATGTGTCAGTATCGCTGTGAAGAATTGTACAATTAAACATATCATCTATAATCAGTTTGTAGGCCCTGACGAAGAGGATATCCTAGAGGCAAATGCGACCTTACATCTACCAGATAAGGCTCCTATTGTATTGACTGATGTTTTCATATTGGAGGTATGTAACCCTTAACTACTTTAAAATTTGCATTTCCAATATTTTTTTTCAGTTTCAATATTTCCATATCTATGTTAAAAAATTATTTACTTCATATTTCAGCAATATACAGTTATGCGAAATACACTAAACTTAGTGACGCCTTTCCAAGTGATAAAAGAACTGAAGTCGGTATATACCCTTGATATAGTCATCGGAGAAAAATTCAATGTTACATGTGTGGCTCTATTGTACAATGGCACGTATTGGCATGAGGTAAGGCTCATTTTACTTTATACGAAATTACAGAAAGCTGATCCCACTTTTGATCTACCTTCGATTGTGTTCGATTGTCTTATCTGACTATAAGTGAAGACGTTTTTTATTTTTATTTAAGTACTCCATCAACATACAAACATATTGATCATAACAATTAGTTCTTAAAATTAACATAGTCCTTGTTTGAACGTTTCCTATGGTGTACATGGCATTCTATAAACAAAAGTAATAAACGTAACATACACTAAAAGTTCGACTTGCAAGAAAACTTATTAACAGAAGTTATATAAACTCTATGTTTCTATTTCTCTAATTAACTAAGATACACTTTTTCTATATATTTTGAATCCTTTTGCCGCCCTTTGAACATAGTTTATGAGTATTGTTAACTAAAGAAATTTATATGTATGGTGTACAATAAAGAATTTTCATTCATATTATGAATTCTTTTTTAAATAAAATTGTTTCTGTTTTATTATTTTGTTTTGTTATATAAGGCAATAACTTTATTTTTATTTTGTTATAAATAGGTATTTCAAAAAGGTCAAAGTGCTTTTTAGCCCCGGACTTTAATAAAAAAAAACTGTTAATAACTATTCATATGTATATGTCCTATCAGATATCCTACAAAATCTTATTAAAGTATTTTTAATATCTCAGATATCGTACAAAATGTTCTACGAATACGAAACCGGTGAGGACGACGCGTACCAATCGTACGTATCGTCCGTCGGTATCGCCACGCCACTAGCTGTGTTGCCGGCGCTGGAAGCCCGTGTTGCAGCGCGGTTGGAGGATTCCCTTTGGAAAATGTCCGCGGATATAGCTATGCCTTCGTTTACTGTCACTGCGATTGCTAGGTTGGAGGTGAGTACGAAAAAAGGAAAAAAAATTGGCGTAGTGGATATGGCGCTGAAGGGTGTGGGTTCGATCGTCTGCGATTTCTAGGCTGGAGGTGAATACGAAAATACAAAAAAAAAAATTTTGACGACCCGCTTGGCACAGTGGATGTGGCAATGGTCGAATGGCGGAAGGGTGTGGGTTCGATTTACACGAATAGAAAATTATGTGATGAACAATGTAATTTTCTACTATCTGGATGTTTATCTATCTATATTATGTATGTAGTTACAAAAAAGTATGTTTAAGTATGTCTATCAGTTATTTAGTTACCGTAGAACAAGCTTTGCTTAGTTTGGAACTAGATGGCGTTGTGTTAAATATCTCTGAATGTTTGTTCATTTATTTATTACTCAAATACCATGATTATAAAATCCTTACGGATTCAGTGATTTTTCACATATACATGGACATAAGCATAACAGACTAGTAACACACTAATATTTTAGCCAGAGACCGCAACAAAGGAAGACACGCAACAGATAATAAAATTATTATTAATTATATTACAGCTGGATGACCCGTTCGTAGAAACGTCTGGAAGCTTGAACCTATCATCGATATATTTAGAGGACTACTTCATCAAAATGGAATTCAAGAAGGACTTTTCGGATGCTGAGAACGTTCTCGGAGGGGGCATACAAGTGTTACAGGGTGAACATAATAACTATGTAAGTGAATTTTTTTATTTAAGTAGAGGTTATTTAAAGTAGTCACTCTTTAAGATAAATTAATATTCATGCAATAAAAAGTGAAGTCCTGTGTTGCAAATTTCAGTTCAATCTTTGTTACTGATCAATTTTTATGAAGGGGCAAGAAGGTGATAAATCTTCTATGTCCTGTCAGACTACGACTTCTTTTCATTTACGTCCCAACCGGGGCTCGAATCCAGCAGGTTTATTGCATATCTTCGTTGACAACTGAAAGTGTAGATAGCTTTGCAAAGGGACGTTGGTCCAATCAATTGTAAAACGTTTTTGGATTGACTATAAACAGTGTCCAACAAAAATTACGTGATTAGCACCGAATAAATTTGATCGACACTACATTGACGCCGATAATTTGGAATTGGTTGGATAATTTGAATTTTTTAAAGTAAGCAATTTTAAAATAAGCCGCATAATATCGATAAAAAATAGTTTTTAAGTAAGTCTATCAGCTATCAAGTTTCTAATCTTTGCTGAGTTTGGGATTAGATGGCAAAGTGTTAAATGTCCCAGAATATGTAATATTTATTTATTTATTTTTACATTTTATTCATATCAATTCCATACAATAGCGTAAAACTCAAACCTACTTCCGACTGTGTCTTGAACTGTACAATGACCAAGTTTTAAATAAAAGTGTACAAATTGTAGGAATTTTATTAGGCTAAGCCTGTAACAATAACGTAAGATATTAAATAAAATAAATAAATATTTCATAAAAAAAAATTACATAGATTTTCGCGGACGTAGTTTGGCGTCCTCCACCAACCCAAAGCATCCGTTTCAAAGCTCGAGGCGCTCTCTCTCCCATTCTCTCTCCGGCAGAAGTCACTCTCTTCTTCAGTGACGAAGAGAGACAGAGATCGTTGACTGTAGATCTCAATAGTGAAGAGAAATATTATTCGTTGAAGGCTGATCAATGGCCAACGTCTTTAAATATTGCGGTTAGCAGCCCACATAAAGGATTTAGGTGAGTTTTTTCTCTCTTTAGTGACGAATGAGTAGATATGATATGAAAAAATTGACCACTAAAAAAACTATTCGTAGCAAAACAACCAATAACCGAAGACTTTGAATATTGCAATTAGATGCATTCGAATGATTTAGGTCTAGATCTAGATCTTTTTCAGATATCAGCAACAAAATT
>LQNK01000823.1:26850-42071 GCA_001586405.1 Phoebis sennae | reverse complement strand
CAAGCCCCACACTGCACAGTGTGTCTGCGCATATCGTCGGCCCCATACAGTCTACTGTGCACGCTAAACTCGAAATGGAGAACAATTTCACTGATGTTTACTTTAAGGTTGTATTACTAAATTGAAATTTATAAATTACTAGCTAGCCCCACGGTTCCGCGTATATAGTCCGTACCCGTGGAATTTTCGGGAGTAAAAGTATCACATGTAATTTTCCTGATAGTAAGCTATCTACTTACGAAATTTTTGCCAAATTGGTCCAGCAGATCTTGAGTTATAAGTGTAGCAACAAACCCGTCTTTGTTTTATATACATATATAGATATTAAAACTTAATAAAAATAATAAAAATTGTCTGTTTATCTTTGGATGGAAAATGCAAATTTTTCTTATAGAAACAATATCAAATTTCAACTCAATTGCCTATTTCATGAGTTTATGTATATCGGCACATATTACATCGACGTCATAATGTGTAGAAAAACTATTCAATTTTATTAAAAAAATGACAATTTTATCTCAAAATAGTACCTAAAGCTGCGTCCATACAAAATAACCAATTATTCTTCTACCATCTTAATGATATAAAATTTACAATTAAAAATCTTATTAATTTAAATTAATAACTTTTATTTAATTTTTATTGAAATTTGTCCAAAGTCGGTGCAAAATCTTGTTAAATTGAAAATAGATAAGGCATCATTAAACCTTAACCGCAGAGCTTATTCCGTTGATTTTCGAGGAGTTCCCTGGAATATCTTCCACATGGATGACTTGACTTAAATTAAACTTCTATGGGACCACACTGGATGTCTACTCTTTTGAATGCAAAAAGAATTTTCCAAATCGGTCCATAAACGCCGGAGATATGCGGTAACATACAAGTATATTATATGATTTTATACAAACAGGTGGACATGCCCCAAATGAAAAGTCGCGAGATTTACTTCAAAACGCGCGTGGATTCGTATCCAGGACTTCGACGTGTTTTGAGCGTGCAAGCCGCCACTCCGCTGCAAAGACTGAAATTCGTTAAGGGCGATACTGATTTTGTGCAAGTATCTTTACATTTTGGGTGTTTATCATTATAGATATTAGCATAAATTTATTTTACTCGTCATAATGATTAATTCCAATTTATTCATTCATATTGATGTAATGAAAATGAGAAAACATCATATTGCTTCGAAAAAATAATTTAAGAGTGAGCACAAGTCTATTTGGATCGTAATAAGTTAACCTTTTAATTTAGTTCGGATTTTGAAAACTTTATTTAAAAACAAAAAATTACTTTAATAAAAATAACTATGGTATTGTAAAAAAAATTCTTACAGCTTCGGTCCAAAAACGGGTTACTTGCTTGGAAAATACGAATTACCAGATATGAAAGGAGATGGTGACTTGAAATGGAGTTTCTTGCTTGGGGACTTGTACATAAGGGTATGTTAAAAATAGTTCTTTAGTTATTATTACAATTTTAATTTAAATATTAATAAGTTTTAAAATAATTATGTATTTCCGAAAAATGTACTAATGTGAGCTATTTACTTTCTATTTTACAAGTTATACTTAGTTCGAGTCTTTATTAACGAACTGTATAAAGGAAAAAAAATACTCCGATAAGATTTCAATTTATTTATATAGAAATTTAAATTAAAGTGTATGGATTATACATCACATTATTTACATAATAAACACAAGAAGACGTGTTTAATTAAAACATTTCCACATTTCTAAGTAATAAGAGTAATCTTTATTTCTTAAATCCTTTTCTAGGCCATAGGTCACCAACTAGTGAAGGAATTACAAAGGAGTGTGGATTTGGACATATACTTCGGCAACAATACTGAAGAGGGACTCACCAAAACTAATGCTGGGTTTAGGATGGATCTTGATAATGTTTGGCAGTAAGTTTATTTAAAAATATATATTTTATACTAGCTTACCCGGCGACCTTCATATCACCATTTTTAATATGACGTATTTAACCGACACGAACAAATAGTTCGTGTCGGTTGGAATGGAAAAATATATTTGTGGCTTTTAATTATTCTATTCACATTTTTTCATATTTTCACACCGTTTAAACTTTAAACCTTCCCTGGACTTCCATGAATATTTCAAGACTAAAATTAGTCACATCCGTTCAGCCGTTCTCGAGTTTTAGCGAGACTAACGAACGGAATTATAACAAAAAAATTATTATTTATATAGATTAAGCTACATAGCAAATATGAATTAACAATAAACTAGTGTTGTATAGTGTAATTTATACACAAATAAATGTCTTTATATCTCTAGACCGTGTACACGTGTACATACAAATTGATAAAGTCTAAAATGCCAAGTTCACCAAACGGCCAAAGTAGTAATATTAAAATTAAAAAAAATTAAGACCAGTAGGATTACAATATAAGTTTAAAAAAATAAATTTAGAAGAAAATCTAAATATTTATCTAAAAAAATATCATGTTATCTTTTTAGAATAGGAGCAAATGCTTCATTCGGTTTCATAATGGACAAGCGTATCAATCTGGTAGTGAACGCAATCCTTCCCAAGCCGAACGTGGACGTACACACGTTGTACATTGACGGTAATACAGGCAAGCCCGACGACCCGGGCTATAAGTTGCACGCAATGTATACCACTGATGTTACCAACATTATTACTGGGGTTAAGGGAAAGGTGAGATAATGTTTTCGTTTTTTTTTAGAATATAGAAAGTAATATTACTGTATACTACATTTATTTTTGTGTAGTTAGTTATTGTATTAGTGATTAATATAATATTGTGTGGTTTAATGTCAATAATGCAACCGTTTTGTTAATTTGATTTCATTGCAATGTTTTAAATTTCATATGATTTTATCCTTAAATACGAATTAAATTTTCAATTTTGTTTAAAATTTTCTTCTTTACTCTTAACTTAAAAGAGTTTTTAGTGAGTAGCTGCTTTGTTTATGGTTTTTGTATCACACATAGATATGAAAAACCAAAAAAAGGATTCGATTGAGAAGTTTTCAAATTGTGATTGTGTGAATGTTCTTTAAGATATTGCAACAAGCAGAAAGCTTTGACGCAAACGCTACAGTAACTTGGACGTCAAACTCGATATACAAAAATGTAGACAATATAGTGGAATATAGATGGGATGTTAATGGATCTAAATATATAGACTATACGTTAAATACTCCCATATATGAAGAGGAACCAACGTTGACGCTGAAAGGATCGTATCAAAAGGATATGAAGCATAGTTATCATGTTATTAAGTAAGTATTTCTGTTTTCTTGTAGGATTTGTTTTTTTCATGGTTTTTGCCTGTGCAAGAAACTGCTCCTTAAAAAATATACTTTTTTTAACTGAAAAATATTCATTGTTTGAAATTTGAATCTATCACTTTGGAAGGAAAGCTGGCTTTAAAAATTATAATATTAAGAAAATTTTATTTATAAAAAAGAAATTACAATATCCATACTTGATCATTCATTGTATGAAATTTGAATCTATCACTTTGCATATATTACTAGGAAAGTTGGTTTTAAAAAGTATATTAAGAAAAAAAAATATTACAATATCCATACTTGATTAAGTGCGTAAAATGTTTTTGGCTTACGTTTACTACTATATTTGTATTTTTAAATAAATTATTGAATATATCATGGTTTTGATAATTCGATGTCGGTATATAACAGGATTATATTTTTTTTTTTCAGAGGCCGCATGCATCGCCCTGGCAGTAGTCAAGTGGGTGAAGTAGATGTGCGGTACGGAGGGTTGGTACATACAGATGGACATTTTAATGTGTCCACACCTTTCCATACGCTGCCTTGGCTGAAGTCTATATTTGATGTGAGTTTATATAGAATAAAATGAGATGAGACTTAAGGCTGTTTCATACAACATACTTGAACATAAAACCATTTTAAAAGTGACTTTGAATAATTATGATTATTTAATTCTATATTAAATGTGTATAATATTGACTTAAATTTATCTATTTCTCAGCGATTTTAAGTGTTTTAACCAAAAGTTCGAACAAATTCATTATTTTTTTACTGCTACATAATCATTTCAGGATTTTTTTCACGTATGGTTTACAAAATGTAAGGATTGTATAGCTACTTTACTGATCAGTGAAATTTATTTATGATCATAATAATTATATAATCTTAATAAATATGTCGTTTATTAACTAATTCAAAATATTTCCTACCAGATCAACAACTTAGAAGAAGTATCCGACAACAAAGTAGATCTATTCTGGCCGAACAAATCGGCATCAGTTAACACAACACACACTTACAAAAAACAAGAGTCGGGCTTCACACAGGCGGGCACAATCTCACTTTCCGTTCCATTGAGCACTCAACACTTGGTCAATACTGAGTATTTCTATGTACAAGGGAACAAAGGCAGCAATGGAAATGGAACAATTGATTTTGATTCGGAGAGATTTGTAAAGGCGTCTTTCAATCAGATACTGAGTAAGAGTGATAGGAATCTGGATCTAGCGACCACGGATATCGAAGTGGAGAATGAACATACGCCTGTGGGAGTTAAATATATACATGAGTTTGATGATACTGGCAATACTGTAAGTATTCCTTCAAATATTTCTGCTATTTATCAATGAGTATTCTTTTAAAATTGAAATCCCCTTAGTTTACCTACCTTTAAATTACAATGATCTCATAGCTTAACTTTTATGTCTTTGGAAGTAAGATTAATAGTAAAATATGCAACTGTCGTTATTCTTTTTAGTTCACGAATTGTACTTAAAATGAGTACTAATTGTTTGAGACTTGTAATCGTCTTTATAGTTTGTGACAGGTGATGTTGGTAGAAATAATAAACATTCTAACGACGCGACCCTACTATTGAATATGTTCTATTTTAATGGCAAATTTTAGGACGTAAAACAAGCAACAGTATTCCACCTGCACAACGTAACAAAATTCAACGTGACTGGAATACTAGACGTGAATACATACGACATAGGTAAGAAGATGAAGTTCACCGCGTTGCACGGGAACCGAACCTGGAACTTCGAGAATAAATACGAGGCTGTTGATAAGGAGCTGCGGCAAGGGAGCAAAGTGGCCTGGGCTGAAGATGTCTGGCTGCAGTATCATGTGCACGTTACTAATTTGACTGTGGTGAGTTTTTGTTATATTTTTTTTATTTAAAATCAAATTTAGTTCAATAAAACAACAAAACCGCAAAGTTTGTAAACATAATAAAATATCATAAAAAAATAAATCTGTATCTTTTCTATAATATAAATTATTTTACTAAGTTGATCCCGTTAAGTACGTTTTATTTAATGGAAAAAACATGCACGCACGTTTTGTAGCAGAACAAATAACCTAGAAGTAAGATTCCACTGTAACCTATGTTCAAACAAATAAATAATTTAATTATTCTTCATTATCCATCTAAATTTTCCATAAATGTTGGTCCATGTACAAAAATACTTCTATTCATAATTCTAGGATGACACGGAATCTCAACAAATAGTAATGGACGTGCAATACCCAATGCGAAACTTCCAAGTATCCGCCATTTATCGCTTACAAGATACTCTATTAGATGGTAAAGCGGATTTACTATGGAATGTTCGTGCGGAAAATAAAACCGCGGAAATCAGTGGGCATTGGGAAAGTCCCCCTACTGATGAAGGAAACCTACATAATATACATTTGGCTTTATCTCACCCGTCGTTTAGGAAGGTATGTTTCGTATTAAACTTAATTTTGCTAAAACTAATTTATATATAGGTAAGGTAGAATGGTAGTCGATAATAGTAACATTTAATTAAAATACATTTTTATACTAATTATTAAAGAAAAAAACAAGAAAACAATTGCTTATATAAAAGGTCCCAAATGGAACCCTTGTAGGATGCCCTTATTATAAACCAATCGTTTTTCAATGTATTTCATATTTTATAAAACATCTATTTTTTTTCTTTCAGGACGTAACTCTCAAAGGTCAATACCTCAGTTCGCCTGAAGTAATGTCGAACATTTCCTTAGAACTTCAATACTCTGACTATGAGAATGAGTATCTAAAGCTTAACTCAATACTAACAGATAGTTCCGATGGCCCCATCAGAGATTATAAATTTGCCCTCAGATGTACACATCCATCTACGAACCTAGATTTAGATATGAAGTCAGATATTAATATACACAGTAGATGGTACCATTTGAGTAACTACTATAGGTTCCAGAAGTCTCTATTCTATGAAAAATTGAGGAGTAATAAATTAATGGTAGATCTGAAGGAAAGTGCTATTAATTGGGAAGTAAGTTATTTCTTTACTTCTAATAATAATCTATAATTCTGATTGCTGTATGTTCTGTAATAAAATGATGCTTTTAATTAAGAATTCGCCATAAAAAAATAATTGAAAAACATCTGTGACTAAAGGCTTTAATTTAAGTAATTAAAATCAGTAAAAAAAATCAACTAAAACAAATATTGATATATGACACAAGGTCATTGGATATATAAAAATATATAGGATATATATCCCTCAAACCCTGATTATCTTTTGTCATTTCATTCTCATATTGTAAAACCTTTCAGCGTATAAACGAGACATACTTCTACAAAGTAAACGGCACGTGGTCATTGATATACCCACAGTACGGAATCAAAGGGTTAGTTGCTCGACCAAACGCTAACGATACTCTGGTAGCTACACTTTCAATGCTCGATAAGGCGTTGATTGCGCATTATAATAGCACGGATGGTAAGTGTAGAAAAACGCCAAATTTACAAATATTCACCTGATTTATTGACAACGCGTTTTATTTTAATTATAATTAATTTATGTCATAAGATGATCTTTGTTAGATTTCGTAGAAGAATTTAAACTTTATAACACTAATAAAAAATTAAATCAATTAACAAACATGTAATAATTAAAAATGAATATTTTACTTTTACAGACATATCTTACCATTTAATTGGAGAAATTATAGACACCCGCTCCGCCCAACTTAACGCGTGGCGAAACTATGATGACGTCACAACTGTCGATCTAGCTTCGTACATACGTTTGAATCATTCACGACTTCTCACTAGCGCTGTTGTATGGCGCCCAGAAATATTTAGCGAAATTAAATCACAAGCTATTTATTCCTTAAAACTTCTGTACGCTCAAGTTAATGAAACTTTAGTAATAATTAAAGAAGCGCCCATGGAAGCCCATCTTGCGCTAAGAAATATTTGGAGTGATGCAAAACCTAGAGTCAGAGAATTTTTGGATGATTTAAATGACTTACACGTTATTAAAGATGATTTGGACGAATTCGAACGATTCCTGAACCAATCTTATGATAACAATGACTTCTACGTGAAAGATATTGTAGAATTTACGTATTACGTGCTAGATGAAATGGCTATACGCAATCATTTGGAGAATTTACCCGGTTTCGTTAACGATATGTGGGGTATGATGGGTAACACCAGCAAATCTATCAAAGACAGTCTTACATACGTTATTGAATCTATTAAAAAAGCATATGCGAACTTCCTAGAGTCAGTCAATAAGATTCTAGAAGCTGATTTGATGGAATTAGTATCAGATAAGTTAGAAGCAATGATATTACAATACGATAACTTTATAAGGGACTTGCATATGCGTTTCTTAGAATATTGGGAAGAGACTTGGGTGAATGCGACGTCGAGACTATCGAAATATTGGCATGAATTGCTGAAATCGATAGAGCCATTGTTCTTTAAAATGTTGCATTATACTGAGGCTTTCGTGGTGGCTATTTGGAAGGAAGTAATGGACTTCTTCCATGAAAGGACTCATGAGTTGACGGATACGCCGTACTTTAACTATGTGTCTACGTTTGGACATGAAATGGATAAGTAAGTGTATAAAAATAAATCTTTCGAGTAATTTCACACACTGTTAAAGTCACAAAGCACGCTTATAGATAAATTATTTACTTATTACTTGATGAACTTATATAGTCATTTTACGTTTAATTATTAATCTTCCCTTTCCTACCTGTGAAGATTTTTTTATTATTGTCGGTTTTGAAACTTTGCACATGTTCAAAAACAATGCTTGTATTGATCAAACTATTTTTCAGAATTTACCGAGATCTGATGAACAACGATATCATAACCAACATAAAGAAATACTCAAAGAAACTATGGAACGTAATCTGGACAAAAGTGGAGAAGTATATACCATTCACAGAAGAGTTCAAACAATTATATAATGAATTCAAAAACGCGTGGGAGAACTTCTTGAAGACTCCTCAAGTTGTTTATGTAAGAGAAAAGGTAAGACATTATAAGGAAAATACTCTTTTATACTAACTAACAAAAATTGAGTCGTGGTTACTTGAATAAAATTTATTATACTTAATGAAATGAAATAATATTTATTTGTAGAAGTGGGTTACAGTAAATAGGTTTTACATTTTTTTAAATTTAGTTCCATGCACTTCTTGCCTTACATTAGGCATATAAATATAAAAAAAATATTTTTACAACAACAATAATATAGTTACAAATTACAATATCATTTGCGGATCTATGGTAAAATCATCAACACAATATTAACATTTATTAACTAGAAATGAATTAAGAGACTTTTTGAATTTGTTGTAAGGTAGAGATTTTATTGATCCAGGAATACTATTGTATACTAACTAACGATTTTGTACGCGGCATTTGATTCAATATGCATGTGTTTTTTTATTATGCCATAAAAATGTTTTTTTTATTATTTTGTAATTGTATCCATATTACCATGTTTTTACGCGTTAACAATAGATTTAGGGAAATAAATAACTGTATCCCCCTCAAACTTTAAATTTAGTGCAGTGGACATTAAGGAATTGAAAATCGTAACCTTATTCACTTGGTTTTTCCATACAATCCAAATTCACTATAAAATATAATTGTATATTTAGTTTTGTAGTTAACACAAGTAATCAAAATGTATTTAACCTAGTGTAAAGAAGCATACGTACGTCTAAAATGGTGGTACGACTATTTCCTGATCGGCGACGCTCTGGATACTCTGTGGGAGATCGTGTACAATAAGGTGACGGACTT
This sequence comes from Phoebis sennae, assembly GCA_001586405.1. Taxonomy (NCBI): domain Eukaryota; kingdom Metazoa; phylum Arthropoda; class Insecta; order Lepidoptera; family Pieridae; genus Phoebis; species Phoebis sennae. The sequence goes on along the minus strand of LQNK01000823.1, from coordinate 32,978 downwards.
CGCAAAGACTGCTCTGCAATACGAGGAATTGTACGTATATATTTCCTTTGTAACATTCACATATCACATTTTTTTCTACTGGTATAAACAGAAATGTAATAACTAAATAGTGGAATGATACTCAACTTTAAGTAGTTCTTAAACGCAGCGGCGGCCTTACTTATTGCGAGGCCCCGAGGCGGTAGCTCTTTACGAGCCTCTTTTAAAAATTGTAAATATACAATTGAAAAACCGATCTTCGATTGTTTTGAGGCGCGATTTTTTTTACGTTTTGGAATCAAAGAATGAATTAACTAATTTTATTTTAATTAACTGATATGTTATCTGAATAAATAGTTAAGGATCAAAATCAAAAGTTTTAAATAAAAACATGAATAATTTTAATTTTTCTCATGTTGTTGCTCGAGGCCCCTGCAAGAGCAAGGCCCCGGCCATTGCCCCGTTCGCCACCCCATAAAGCCGCCATTGCTTAAACGTCATGTTGTCGGTATCAATTAAATAAAGAGAGTAGGGGAAATAATGGCATTTGAGCATCTCTTAAAGTTAACCATCAAATGAGTCGATTCGACTACACAAATAGTCATGTTCGAAATATTATTCCGATCACATCGAAATCTATAAAATCTTGCTTCGATTATTATCACTCACTGACGTCAAAGTACGATTTATAATCTTACTGTAATTTGATCCAACAAACATGATCACAACGCAATAAGATCTTACATACATAACATTAAAACAAAAATAAATTTTATTTAATATATTATTATTACAGACACCGCACACCAAAAACAAACTTCATATTCGACCCGCACAAAGGCGAGATCCTTCTAGAACAAAAGCTACCCATGTCCTGGCACGCGTTCAACCAAACCCCGGACTTTACCGAGGTAGCGGAGTACAAAGCGGTCAGAGACTTCATGGACGAATGGCTGACGAGCAATAAGAGCATTTGGGCATATTACTATGAAATTAGGCCGTATTTGGACTTCAATAATATCGTCCCTCCGTTTGCTGGTAAGTTTCAGCTATTGTATGTTGTTATATGGGTGTTATCGAAATGTATAAATAGAAATATTTGAAGGTTTGGATAGTTCTAGATTATCAATATTGGCCTAAAGTTTATCCAACATTACATTATTCGTATTATGTTAGTATTTTTACCTTCCGGCGTTAGTGATTTATTATTTTTAAGTATATATTTGTTTCCTATAAGTTTTGACAAATCGAATTCTTAGGTAATAAGCGATATCGGTATTATCCCCTATCGATTTTGCTCCATCTAGGAAGTAACTAACATAAATATGCTTCAGTGTGATTGAAAACGATATTTTTCCACACATCGGAAGCTCATTGACACTATTCAACAACAGGAATGGCAATGATGACCGGCCAAGGCACTATAGTCACCTTCGACAAGCAAGTGTTCACTATCACCGAACCCGGCACTTTCTTACTAAGCAAGGACTATCGCCTCAACAACTTCACTGTGCTCATGGAGACCAACGAGTTGGGACAGTATGAGCTCGTCATACTGACAAAGCATAAGCTCATTTATATCGACTTGTATAAGGAGGTAAATAAATAAATATTCAGGGACATTTAACACTACGCCATCTAGACCCAAACTGAGCAAAGCTTCTACTATGGAAACTAGATAACTAATAGACATACTTAAACACTTTTTTTTGTAAATACATACATACTATAGATAGATAAACACCCAGACAGTAGAAAATTACAATGTACATAACATAATAATTTGCTACTCGTTGGGATCGAACCCACATCTTTCGGTGCAATAGACTTTTGCCACATCCACTACGCCAATCGATGAAATAACATAGTATTATAGGTGCGTTGCCAACCTTTGTAGAAGGATGGGGATGAGAAAATGAAATCTGTAAAAAGTAAAAAATTTCTGACTCAAATCAAAAGCTACACATCACACAAATAAACACCTGAAAATGCTAACCCTTCTAGCTGGCAGATTAAACAGCATTGTGGATCTACACATCCACAACATATGCTAAGCCAGGGCCATACATGACAACGTAAAAGTTTTTAATGTTATAAAAGTTTTTATTTTTTGTATTTATCTTGTGTCTTCTATCATTAGCTGGTTAGTGTGCTTTTTTGTGAATAAATGTTGTGTCTGTTTTTTGAAAGTAGCCTTTGGGACTTTTTATTTTTTTTAAAGAAATCCAAAATTATTATCGTTGATATTTATTTCTCTTTTTACAGCAAGTGTCCCTGGGTCGTTCAAATCCCATGAGCCTTCCAGCCGAAATAGAAAACTTCATAGTAGATAGACAGGACGACACCATTTATGTGGAGACCAAAGCTGGTCTCGAAGTGCATTGCAACTTGCTGTTCAGGACCTGCAGGTTACAAGTTGATGGTAAGTAACTTGTTCGTGACTTAGAAACATATTTTAAACAAGTTTACCTCAAAATTTTGTGTAGTCCCTTCGCAAAAAATCCCAATATATCTGAAAAGTTAGAAAAATCATAATAAGGCTTTGACTTAGAAACATATGGTAAACAAGTTCACGAATTTTATGTGTAGTACCTTCACATTAAAATCACAATATATCTTAAACTGAAAGTGAGCACAATCATAAGGTTTCATCTTACCTTCTAAATGAGTTTTTCTTTTTTGAAATTTTATCTTCATATAAAGTAATCCGCAAGAAGACTAAAACGGTATCCAAACTGAAATTAAATTTTCTTCTTTTTAGCTTAGCACCATAGCTTAACTTAGCACTTTATCTGATATTTAAGCCTTTGTTTTACGGAATTCATATTTGTAATAATTTCAACAGGATGGTTCTACGCCAGTCTCGGTGGGCTCCTCGGTACATATAACAACGAACAATACGACGAGTTACAACTACCGAACGGTACTATACAAGCGGGCATCAACGAAGTGGCGAAATCCTGGTTGCTGAGACAGACTGCAACTACTAAGCCTATGTGGGGACCGGTGAACGACACGCAGTGTGCGAAGTTCTTTATGAATAAGGTGTCGCCGTTACATCCGTGCTTCACTGTGGTGAGTTTATCTATACTATCTATATCTATACTAATATTTAAAAGAGGAAAGATTTTTTTTGTATGTTTAAATTGAATAGGCTCAGACACTACTGGACCGATTCGGATGAAATTTTAGGATAGGATAGTTTTTACCAAAAATCCTACGGAAACAGGAGATGTGCGCTGGTGAAACCGCATAGCTCAGCTAGCAGTAAATAAAAACATTATTTTACAGTTTTTGAATATTTAAATCTAAGCATTTTGTTAAAAATATGCTGTTTCATTTACAACTATATATGTCATCTTCATACTCTCATTTTTTAATTGTAAAAGCTATATTACCATATTACGTTCAGCAGAATTTTACAAAACTTCCGTTTTAATATCATAGTCACATGATGAATAGTATAATGAACTAAGTCACATATCGCTTAGTTATATTTTACAGAAACTTTTGGCTAGGAAATATTTTTGTTGTTGTATCTAACGACGATACACTATTTTGGATTTGTCGGAAGCTTTTGCCCAGCAGTGGGATAATGTGGGCTAAGTAAAAAAAACTATTTATATATACTTTTCATACCCTCAGATCGACGCACGTCCATTCTTCGCGGAGTGCGCTCGCGGTGCGGACGCGTGCGCATTGGCAAGTGCATATCTCGAATTATGCGCACAACAACATGTTCCCACACATGTACCTGATCATTGTGTGAGGTGAGTATTTAAAACGAGAAAAAAAACAACAATATTCACCTATCATGAATGTATAAACTACATGAAACAAAATTTGAATTGAACACGCGATCCTTTTGGAAGCCGCCTCAAAGATGTAGATACGCGTTAAAACTGAAGAGAAATACTAATGCTTGTCTCGATATTTTTATAATTTTATTTTTTACTTTAGGATACCAAAGATGTTTCCTTATAAATTTTTATAAAATAAGAGACAAAAATATTAATTAAAGATAGACTATGCTTAAAATAAAACAGGAAATGCACCTTTTTTAACATTAGAAAAAATAATCGTAAAAATATAACATGTGTCCCATAGATTTAGGTGCTCGTGTAATAAGAACAAATATTTTATAACCTATGGATTGAGATTAAAACTAACACAAGTCGAAAACCTTATAACAACACTAAAAACCTTATCACAACATCAAACAGCGGCATAGTACATTTCAAACGAATATGGTCCTTCGAGCCGGTTTCTATCATTTTATTACCCTTAAAATTGAGTTGACACTTACATGTGTTTTTTTTCAATCAAAATACTGTACTGATTTTTTTGTTAGTGTACAATAAAGTGTTTTTGTGTGTTTGTTTGTAAAAGAATCAGTTGTATCAAGAAAACAATACAATATATTTTCACCTTTTTACCAGATGCACAACACCTCAAGGCGATATAGTAGAAGAAGGTTCATTCCTAGAGATACAAAACCCTCCCAAATCTGCAGACATCGTGTTTGTGGTGGAAGCTCAGTACTGTAACAAGAACATACGCAAAGCAAAGAATATCGACCTGTTTATAGACACCTTTGATAGCAAGCTGCAGGAGAATGGCTTGTCGGATAACCGGTATGATATTTATTTATGTGTAGCTTCATAAGTACATTATTTATTTATGTTTTTATTAGAAGACAATTCAAATGTAAACGTCTGAAAGAGGTCTAAATTTCACACATCAACTTAAAATAATAATATTTATTCACTGTTATTTTCAGCTAAGTGCTTCGACATTGCGATAGTGTTTCATATAATCTGAATATCAATATCAATATTAAAATAATCTAACAAAGAAAATAAGCGGTATTTTGAATATTCAAAAGGATAATCAAATTCAAGAAGCTGAAATCGCATAGAAATAAAATGTTAATTAATTAATTTTTAATATTATTTTTATTTACTAGTTACGCAGTGGTCGTTTACGGAGGCAGCGGCTTGTACCGACGTCCGAGAGCGCTGTACCATCACAACAAACTGTTCACTAACACCGTCGATATCCCACGACACTTCGACACTTTCACTATTGGTGAGTGTTTAAAATTATCGCAAACGATATACCCAATGTGATCGCTACTCAGTAATAGTATGAGTTTTGGAAATGGTTTTTTCTCATACTAAGCTTTGGATGCATATTAATTTTGTAACATTTTTTTAGTTACTTCAGGGTTGACTAATAGAGAAAACTATATTACATTTTTTTTAATAGTAGTACTTTTGAGTAACTCCTCGCTTTCTAACTGAACATACTTATTTTTATTAATTTACAGGGCATTAGCCCTAGTATTTTCTTGTGTTTTTTTAAACAAGGACTTAAAAATTTGAATGTTTTTAACCGCGCTTAAAATAGTGTTTAAGTAATAAAAAAGTATTTTATTCAATAGGGTTAATGATACTCATTTCACCCTACAAACTCGCCAAAAAATCACCCTATTGTTGTCATTCACAGAGAAGAGCGAGTCAGTGCGCACTAACCGCTCGGTGCGTGCGGACGTGTTCGCGGCGCTGCGGTTCGCGAGCGCGCTGCCGTTCAGAGCGGCGGCGCCTCGCGCGCTGTTCCTGCTGCCTTGTACTAAATGTGACACGTCTAGGAGCGAGGTGAGAACTGTTCGCTTTTTAAATTACATTGATAACAACGCAATATTTATTTATTAATTTATTTAATTTTATGGAAAATCAACAGCTGAAATTTTTTATATAGGATACAAAGTTAGTCAACAAGAACACATTTATAGATTCTCACGCGATGTGACAAAATATTTAACAAACAAAACAGGCAACAATATGAAATAATTAATTTAATGTCTTTTACAAATTTCCTTGTATCATATGGTGTAACTTGAAATTGATACTAATGGGCTGATGAAGCTTACATACCCAACGACACGATTAAAACACATATTTTTGTTAGTATAAACTCAACATACTCATTAAAAAAATTGAACTCTCCATTTTGCTTACTATTAATACCCACAATGGAGAATGTTACTAGGTATGCCAAATAGGTTGAAAGTTTGTTACAGTATAGCTTGTACCTATACAAATACACTGTTTTTTGTTGCAGTCAAAAATACCAAGTAGTTTTCATTT
>LQNK01000823.1:3846-19379 GCA_001586405.1 Phoebis sennae | reverse complement strand
TTGGGAATACAACATTCTAAACTTCTAGAATCCCCTTTGATCCAATCTCAAAACAGGACTCTAGAGTCTAGGTTAAGTAAAATCTAAGGATAGACAATATAATTAAGTGTAGGAATTTTAAAAACACCTTGAAAGGGGCCAATTTAGAAAATAAACATTTTGTTTTGACTTTGAATTTGTTAAAAGAATTAGTTTTAAGTAATTTAAGTTGACGAACTAAATAAATAAATTCAACTTACTATCTCCAAACATCTTCCGCTTTTTAGATAAGATCTGGCCACCACTCAGCAAGCCAAGGTACAAATGGTAGACATAGGCCATTAGCAACTGGGGATTTTCCTTTTCCAAGTTGTTCAAATGTTCCAGATAATTTTCTAGAGCAGCTGATTTTGGTAAACTCTGCCATTGTGGTCCTAAGTAATGGGTGAGGTCCTCTTCAAATGCAAGTTTTCTGTAAAGATAATAAAGAGTTTAATTAAAATAAAATAAAATCAGTTCAATGTGATATTTTTATTAGATTTGTTAAAATTTGACATTTTGATACATATTATTATTTAACTTATATCAAATCAGATCATCAAAATAAATTGTATGTTATCCTGTTTTTTTTTTTCCTTTTTCATGTACCTACATTAAGTGTTTTTATTGTTTTTGGACTTGAAAATGTGTGACCAATCACATTATATAATTCACTAGTATATCTAAACCTGAATATAATCTATGTCAGAATATTAACATATTTTCCTAAGGGATAAGAAAAGATTATAGAACATTAAAACATTCATATTTCTACATTCACATTTCCAAGAGAAGTGTGCTTGAAATATATAAAAGACAAACCTGTACAATATTTTGTGCACAAATAATTTGTCAAAATCAGGCATGTTCAACCTCTTCTTAGCATCTTCGAGATGGGCAAAAATATGGTAGAAGACAAACAATCCACCACCCCACACTTTTTCATCTCTTAGCGCTGAAAAATTATTCCTATATAATCTTTCGCATTAATGTTTCAGATGAAACAATGGGACTAATTTTAGATTATCAATAATGAGAACTACTCTTGAACAAAGACTAATGTAACATATGTTTAAACTTGTAACCGATTTAAATATTGTACATAATAAAAATATATAAAAAAAACTTACAAATCGCAAATTTTGCGTTGACCAGTGCATCGCTTACTGAATGTATTTTCCGCGTAGCTTTTCTCATGCGGGTTGTAAAAAGTTCACCATTAAGTTGAGCCATTATTTATACAACTAGGAATATGAAAAAGGCAAATGTACTTTTATATCTGAATTTTTTCTCATTTACAGTCTCAATTCTCAAAACAACAAAAATCTGTCACCAATTCACCATCGAAGCGTCAAAAATCTGTAATGTCATTTTATGATTTCAGAACTACATAGCTATATTGCTATGTAGGTCTACGTTGTTGTTGTTAGACAAATTTAATAAAAGTAGTACTTATAGTAAAATTTAAAGACGATTATTAATCAATACAAGTATTTATCATATTTTCCTATTTCACATTGAGAATACATTAAAGAGCATTATTAAACGTAAAACAAATAAATGTTTGAAATCATTTCATCAGTTGACATAGTATGACTTTTCTGTATTATCCAATGTAGTAACTAGTAATGTACTCTGTATTTCTGTCTCCGGCACCGGCAGTCGGGTCATATTTAATTAGTTCATTTTTAATAATATTATTGTGCGGTAGTTTGGATCGGTTTATTTTTTAAAAACAAACTTATCAAACTTTGTCGTTTCGTTGATACGAATATCATTTGAATTCCATTAAAAATCTTATTTCGTTGAAATATTAACTGATCAATCTAATTAAATAATGGGGGATACACCAAAAATCAAGGTAAATTATCATCACTAATGCTGTACTTTTAAAAGTGAATAGATTATATTGATTTGATGTGCATTTTTAAATTAATTTTAACGTTAAATAGTAATTTTAAATGTTAATTTATTAAAAAGTCGCTCAACGACCCGTGTTTACGCATTGATAAGGGTTATCATTTTGACATACTTCAAAGTATTATCTAACCTCTCACGGCCGTGTTGCTTATTAAATTATTAAAATTACGATATAAAAATGGCTTATGACTTAAAAAAAGAGGAAGAGGTCAAGGAATTTGTAGAGAATCTCGGCGTTGAATATAGATTCGGTTGTTTCAAAGAAAAAAAGCCAGAGGTGTGTCACCTTTTGGGTGATTATTTAGAAGCAATTAAGAAGGATTTCACGAAAGCTGCAGCAGTATTTAAGAGCAATTGTTTAGACTACGGCTACGGAAAATCATGCTTGAAATACGGAAACTACAAATTGGTTGGTAAAGGAGGAGATAAATCTAATCCTGATGAAGCTTTGAAATATTTTGAAAAAGGTTGTGAATTAAATGACCCTACTTCTTGCTTGCATGCCGGTTTGTTGCTCACTGCAACTGGCCCTGGTGCGTCTACTGCAAGAGATGTACCTAAAGGTGAGAAGTAACTTTTTATTTAATAATTAATTAAAAATGTAAAAAAATTATATTATTTGTCTGTTTTAAATTGTGCAACATAGTGCAATCCTTCAATACCTAATACCAACATTTTTAATATGTATATGTTGACTAACTTCCAAGCATTCTATGTTTAATTTAGTTTATGAACCATTTCCCTTAGCTACTTCTATTATATACTAGGTAGTTCTATTTTCCATAAAAATACAAGGCGCATATTTGTATTTACATTTAAAGTTATATAGAAGTTTAGAAAAAGTTTTCATTGTAAATTTTTACTAATATATGATATTTATTGATTAATAATTTATAATAATAGTACTTAATTAAGGTACAGTTTGATATTATTTAAACTATGAGATTAATAATACACAAAAACTGATATTGTATCATGATGTTTGTAGCATTTGTTACATATTTTATATAATTTCAGGTTACAACTATCTAAAAAAGGCTTGCGACAACAATGAAGCTATGGCATGCCACTACCTAGCTGGCATGTACCTGAGTGGAGTACCTCGGAACCCCAAAGAGTTTAACCCTCATAATCCAGAAAAGAACAAGAACCTGGACTTCTTGCTCAAACCAGACATGAAACAAGCCTTTTCCTTTGCCAAAAGGGGTTGTGAGCTTGGACATATTTACGCCTGTGCTAACGTCAGCTTAATGTACAAAAAAGGAGATGGAGTGGAGAAAAACCTGGATGAATCGAAGAGATACTTTGAAATTGCACAAACCCTGCAGAAAGCACATGAACAAACTAAAGAAGTCAAGTTCCAACAAGGACTTGATAAATAACTGGAGTATATTACATAAATAACTAGAGATTGTACAAATTACTGTTAAATATTTTGCATTTGGTGTTTGTTGTTAGCTTGTAGAATAAATTATTAACATTTTTATGTGTTTCTTTTTTTTAATCCTATATATCCTGTAATAAATTGGCATGAAAATATATTATTTTAATTCATTACAAGTATATATAATTCTTCCATATTGCACCATACAAACATCTTCACACTATTTGCATGTGGATGGCTGTATACAGGGACATTTTAGAATATGCTGGCACTCTTGGGCATACAAGTATTTGGCCCTTTTGGGATGCAAAGAAAAATACTATAGATGTTTATCTTGTGAACTGCTTTATTACAAATAATCTAACATATTATCAATTCTCTGAATAGTCATTTTTCAGTCACTCAATTATTATACATGCATACTTATATTTACGCTATGAAAACACGTTTTTCAAATTCAACCTTATTCCAACTGTTGAAAGTTGTTTTTCGGTTTGCAAAATGTTAAAGATAGTATTGAATGTATAGACTTAAACCAATATTTAAACACAAAGAAATGTATAGAAGGGGTATGGATGCCAAATTCCCTTACTCATTGTTATGTTACTTTATAGTTTGATCGCAATGCAAATATAATTATTAGAATACGATACTTCTTTTCTACATTACTAGCTGTCAGTTGTGCTGTGTGACCGATGTCACCCGCATAAATTGAGAAGAGCATGGTACTAATAGAAAGCCTACCCTAACCATAAAGGATTAGGACCTTTATAGCAAGAGAGATTTGCTTAACTTAATCCAAGACTGTGTTTAAACAAATAAACATCACAAATATTTCTAGGTCGGCATTATCGGGGGGTCAGGTTTTGACGAACCAGGATTATTCGAGAATCCCGTAGAACGCGCTGTAACCACTCATTTTGGCAACCCCTCTGATGTTCTTTTGGAAGGATTTATTAAGGGTGTACCGTGTGTCATACTCGCGCGCCATGGCAGGAAACATCAGTATCAACCCAGGTAAAAAGGAGATACAATTTATTTGCAAAAATATAGAATTAGTAGGTATTGTAAAAGAAATTTAAAAGAATGTAAGATTATGATAAAGATAAATCGCTCGTTAAGTTCAAATGAATTTCTATTCGATAGCTACACTACGTAGTTACCCTTTTATTTCAGTTGAAACGTTATTTACTTAATAATTTAAATTTATAAGTGACAACACGGTCTATCAAGTATAGTACCTATAGAATTAAGTTTACTTAATTTTTCTATGAAAAAAATACATAAAATGTATTTACTAAACACAAGTTACGTCATAACTTCATAGGTACTTACATTATACATAACTGATACAAATAGCTCTAATTACAGTATATTTGTATTAATAAATGTTTATTTCTCTCGTCATTTGCTTACATAAGCCATAAATTGTTCCTCTATAGCGACGTGAATTACCGTGCGAACATGTGGGCGCTGAAGGAAGCGGGCTGCACGCACGTGCTCGCCACCACGGCCACCGGCAGCCTCGACGAGAAGTACGCGCCGGGGAGCCTGGTTATCATTGACGATTTTATTGATAGGTGAGATTCTATGTTTATTGAACTTGACTTGTTTTTTTATCCTTATTTATTTTATTCTAGCTACCGCGCTGTTCATCCGTTGGATTTACGGGATAAAAATTAAAAACTATGCTATGTCCTTTTTTGGGTCTTAAATTTTCTTCAGATAAGTTCAGTGAACAGTCCTGAGGAGACAGACAGACTGACTTTTCTATTTATGATATTCGTAGGGATTAAATTAAACATAATTTATGATTAAAAAAAAACACATTCAGCCATATTTTACAAACAAATTCAAACAATTCCGGACCGATGTTCGCCGTTAAAGTATAAGATTCATTGGAAGTATTCTTGCCATACCGAATTCCGTGAATACCGTTTTACTATAATTATTTATTAAATATTATTTGCTATAAAGCCTTCAAATTCATCAAGACATGAGGCCATCCTCAGACACTCTTGACCCTGCAAAAGTTGTGTATCAAAGTTTTATGTCCCCTGTATTCATATGCCGCACATAAAACTTAAAAAACGGTATAAAACGGACATAAAACCGTTTTTAATTAATATCAAATAGTAATGCCAACTTCTTATGACCGTAACGATCTTGATAAGATTATAAAACAATGTAATATATAGTTTCTATACTTCTTTATGTTACCTACTGAAAGAAATTTAAATAATAATTTTGCCACAATTGTAACGCATCCAAAATCACCTCACATTAAAATCCATCCAGTCAAAAAAATAAACACAAAAAATATATATTACGCTCGAAAAATACTAACTTCTGGAATAGTTGGGTATAGAAGGAAGTTTATTTGCATTAGAAATATTATAATGACATCATTATAATATTTCTCGTCTTTTTTAGTCTTGGTTACCAGGAAGAGATGGCTTTGTAGGCATATGGTCGTCTATTGTGCCACTTGTATGTTGTATTATTTTTATTCTTAAAGTTTGTACAATAAAATTGTTGTCGCCCACTGGTCGAAATTCGACCATAAATAAATACTTGTGTATGTATATATGTGTGAAATGCATGGTAGTGTAACGTTTTATATATATTGATTTAATGTACTTTATAAGCATTAGGTATTATTGAAAACTATAAGTGTGCTAAATTTTATGCTACTGCGTTCGCGCAATTTTCGTAAAAAGGGGTCCAAAGTTTTTGCATCACGTATTTATATATAGATTTTCCTTTAATCAGGACATGGGGTCGCGCGTGCACATTCTACGATCGTACAGAGGGCGGGCCCAAGGGCGTGTGTCACCTGCCGATGTTCCCCGCCTTCTGTAACGAGGCTCGTAAGGCGCTGTCGGATGCGGCCCGCGCCAGGAACTACACGTGCCATCATAGTGGCACTGTTGTTACTATACAGGGACCGAGGTGAATTAATTGTTTATACTGTCATCAGTACCCGAAGCACATGAACGAAGTGACTTCCCATTAACAGACACTAAGTTTGTTACGGTACTATGTTATTTTTAAGTCCTAATAAATAAAAAAAAAATCATCAGTACATCACACATACTATATTATGTATCTTGTGTTAAATTGATACGTTTTGTGGAAAATCGTATAATGAACATATTTTATAAAAACTACATTTATCACAATACTCAATAACTTATAACGCTCTCTTAATAATTGCATCTTCTTTCTACTACGCTGAAAAACAAGAGAGTACAAACGCGCGGCAATCCGCATTGGCCAATCACAATGCCGCATTGCCTTAAAATCGTCGAACTTGCAATAGCTGGCCAGTTATTTGAAGCAGGTTACTGAAAATAAGGTTTTAATGTATATTTAAGAATACAAATTAATAATTAAAGCAAAATTGCTAACACTTGTTACTTATGTGGAGATTGAGTTCCCTAGTCCTATTAAAATAAAATTATTTTATATTTTTCATACTTCCAAAAATAAATTGTTATGTTTATATCTTGATTAGATTTTCAAGCCGAGCTGAAAGCCTGATGCATCGCCAATGGGGAGGACATCTCGTTAACATGACTACAGTACCAGAGGTAAGAAACTAACATAGTATGTATTATTAACTACGTACTTAAAAAAAAAACTGATGTCAAACATTAATGATGATGATGATGATGATGATAACAAAAAAAACTGATGTCAAATAAAAAACTGATGTCACAATTTTATTTTAGTTATAGTCCATTCTTCTTGTTTATATTCTATTATTTATAACAGGTGGTTCTAGCAAAGGAAGCAGGGTTAAGCTACGCGGCTGTTGCGCTGGTCACTGATTACGACTGTTGGAGGGAAAATGAAAAATCGGTAAACTTCCATAAAACCCATTCACAAATGCTCCAAAAATATTATTAGAAAAGGGGCAGTAGATTAACGCCAAATTTTCTACTTTTATTGCTTCCAAATAACATCAATTTAATATTATTAAATAATTTTTTGCTAAACTTTACTACAAAAACAATTAAAACCCACATTAGTAACTGAAAAACTACGCTAACAAAAAAAAAAATATTGTGACGTATGTATCGCCTTCCATCCTATATATTATATACTTGCATTTTATCATAATAAAAAGTATTCGTACAGCAGTCAGTAGTATCACTCGTCTTCCCAGCAAACAAACCTTTTCAAGCCTAATAATTTTAATTTGTGACTTACTCTCCGCTTAATAATAATATTTTCGAGAAATATGAATTTCCTTGTTAATGTAATCCCTATAATTCAGGTATGCGTGAGCGACGTGCTTGCAGCGTTTGCGAAGAACGTGAAGAAAGCCGCCGACGTTATTGTTGATGCTATACAGATATTGGCTGCTAATACTGATCACTCTTATTTGGATGGGCATAAGGTATATTTTTCAAAATAAAAACACATTTAACCCATATGATTTTTCTTGTACATTATTAAAATTTTGAATAATATTAAACTAAAATAGAATCTTTACAGTCGATAGTATATTTTATTGCAACGCAATTACAATAATTATGTAAAAACGTAACATTCACGTTAAATATAGCTTTGCTTTAACTCATAGCTTTAAATTAAATGTAATCAATATTTTTTTTTATTCACTTTATCTTATTTAAAGTACTATAAAAATGATATTAACCGAATTTGCAAAATACGAGGAAATATCAATTCGAGGCGTATTTTTGTACGTGCATTTTTTAACTCCCCAAATTTTTGTTCCAGGAATTGGTGTCATCAGCGATAATGTTGAAGGAGTAACATTCCACTACCTATATAATATTTAAGCATATATAATATGTAATTTTATACTTTTATTACGTGAAATAAAACGATATTTTGCATGTAGTTATTTATTTAAAATCCACATAAAAAATGACAAAGTACATTTATTCACGCCTTCATTGTCTGCAATAAATCTTACCTTTACTTTCTATAATTACGTATTTGACTTGTGCAATGTTTTTGTTAGCACAAACAATCTTAGGCGTGATCTACACGAGGCTTGCAAGTTAAAAATAAACACCTAATTTCATATTTCAACCATTATTTCATTATGCTCAAGTTATTACAATACACGTATTTTCGCACAAAAATATAATAAAACTTACACTATAAGATATAATTCTATAATTAATACAATAAAAATCATATAATATGGGATTCTAACGTTATCAGAGTGACGCCATTTTTGTTTTTACACGCAAAGCTTTTTTTTTATTTAAATTTAATTTTGTTCTTGGTCTTAATAATACATCATACACATTTTAATTGACCGTTTATGGACCATAAACCAGTGTCTAAAAATAAAGAGAAATCTCAAATAATAAAAAATTAAAAATAAGCAAGTTTCTCGTGTAGACAGCCCCGTATTATCCTTAAATAACGTCCCGTTCCCAAATCTTTCCTTACAGTAACTACGCTACATTACCTAAGCGATAACTATCTAGCTTATTGTAAAATAAAAGATCGAATTCTACTCAAATGCTTTACGATGCTTCGATGGATCTGTAAAGAGAATAATGATGTTAGTTGTGTTCAGAAACAGTAAAGACTAATGTTTACAGTAATCCCTTCTAAAATTATAAGTACGACATAGGTATATGTATAGGGTTTTTGATGAATAATAATATTTAATTTTTGAAATAAAGTATTGTTAAAAATATCGTTATAGAGAGAGAGAGAGAGAGAGAAAAATATTTATTCGCTGTAACACACAAAATAAGGGATTTAATGACAATTAATTGAGTTGAAATTACTATTACTTATGCTTAAGTCTAGGTAGGTTCCTAGTATCTATTTAGAAGGAGTTCAACAGTCGCTAAGGGTGTAAAAAATTGTATGGAAAAAATATATAGTATTGGGTGCGAGTGTAACGCTAGACAAGTGAATGTGACGCACGTGCTCAGTTCTTGGTCCAGGGGTTGCGGCCGTGCTGTCCGGGGATCATGTCGAGCAGGTACTGCCTCTGCGCGTCGGCGACTCGTTGCATCTCGGCCGCCATCGCCGCGCTGCTGCTGTTGCCTTTACCCGCTGCAAAATTGTGTATTTATGTGAAGAACAAAAATTTAAGTTCTGGTTTCATATCTATCTCCCCCTCCCCCGCACTATCGAACTGAACTCCTATTTCATAGGCCTCCGTTAATTATATAGAAAGGCATTATAAAAATTTGCACAACGTTGTTAACTTTTAATTTTATCTTAATAATGATGTAGTATACAATAGGGCGGGCTCACATCGCTTGAGCGCGCTGGCCTGCGCCATGGCGAGCTGGTAGGTGTAGAGCAGCGGCGAGAACTGCATCATGGCCGCCGCCGCCGCCGCCGACACGCCGCCGCTGCCGCCCGCGCCGCTCAGACCTGCACACCGGACATTACTCACGTTAATACATTATTTTTTTGTGTATTCATAAATAAACTGACAACAATTTGTAAATCTGTTAGTTAAAAATTAAGAGATTGACAGTAATATGATCGACATTGAAATTTAAAAATCTGTTAGTAAAATAATAATAAATTTATTTACGTGATTACGGTTAGTTCCTAGTTGTTTTAATTAGTGGCAATTTTTATTCCCACTAGTTTAATAAGTTAATAAATAGAAACAATCAGTAGAATGTGTAAACTTTAAAATTAAATTTTAATCGCAAGTGTATCAAAAAAAAGTTAAATTTTAAATCATTTTATTTGAAATCATAATTTTAAATAAATTAGATGTAATGTTACTAGTGACAAATTTCAAAATTCACAATTAATGACAGTCAAACAATCTTTGGTACTTCATACTGTTACGACATTATTTTACATAATATGTCGGATCACTTTTTATTTTCCAATATCTGACAAAATGGGATATACCTACAATATCTTTACACAAAGATAATTATTATCATAACATTAAGTAAAGCAATAATAATATAGTTTACCTCTCAACAGCTGATGCTGCAGAGCCTGCATGGCGGCAGCGCTGTGCTGCTCGAATGCCATCTGTGCTGCAGCCGCCGCTGCCAATTGCTGCAAATACATTTGTACCATTATTATATTATTAGAATAGAATATAAAATATTTTTATTCATATAAACTTTTTACAAAGTACTTATGAATAGTCATTTTTTTAAATATACCACCGGTTCGGAAAGTCGATTCTATCGAGAAGATACCGGCAAGAAACTCGATAGTTACTCTTTTCTACAGCCACTTTGATTACATCGTTATTATATTTTACAACTCTAAAGAATACATATCATACTAAACAATTATCCCGTATTGATCTGGGAACTGATATATTCCAAGGATTCTTGTCTTCTATATATTCGTTAATATTATAGTATGCTTTTTTAATTAAAGCAATTTTTAATAAAGTTTTCTTAAATTATAATGTATTAAATAAATATTTTTTTTTTCGGTTAATTTATCCCGTAAGGGAAAGCCAAGGGAATCTAAAGTCCATACAGCCCCTTCTGTTATCAATTTTCTTCCAACTCTTATGTTCTTGTCTGAACTCAAAAAATATAATTCCACACGAAGCCTTGAAGGTCTCGCGCCAATTTCTAAAAATTTATAAATAAATAAATCATTTAAGGAGTGACAGATGCTTTATGACATAATGCTACGGGAGCGACAGTGTGGAACAGCTACAATAAAATGGAAAATATTTTAACTGGTTTCACCCACGTGTATCTCCATTCCCCTGGGACTTTCAGGATAAAGCCCTCGGGTTTCAAAGAATATTTAATCATAAACGGTCCAGTAAACAAAAGATCAAACCTTTCTTCTTCGTAATATTAGTATAGATAATAATTCATAATTAAAATGAAATCATACCTGGTGTTGCTTGCTACTGCTACTGCCGCCTTGGCTGGTGCTACTCGACGACGATGCTGTAAATATAACATTTATTTACCATTCAAATTCATTTAAATGTTCAACAAATACACATTAAAACTATTGATCAATATTTTGCGGACCACATTTTTGTGATAAATCGGAAAATATTTAAAATAAATTTTCGAGAACTCCATACTTAGGGTATAAGATAAATATAAATAAAACAAAGAGTTATTAAAAAAAAATTATAGCATACTTTGAAATAATAAAAAATTACTTTAAAAAATTGTTTTATGTATAAAACCAGATACATTTCTTTATTTACAACATAAGATATGTTTGAGAAACATACCAAATCCACAATGCCAAACATCACGAAAAAGGATCAATTTAAATATGCTTTTACAACTACGTTAACATTGTCCAATTACATAACAAAAGCAATGTACAAGAAGGAAAATTTAATAAAAAAAAAAAGAAATAAAAAACGTGTTCGTATGAATTACCTTTACCTTTCTTGGCGGGCACGTCCGAGTCGCGCGCGCGCTCGCCGTGGTGACTGCGCAGCGAATCCGACGAACTGCGACTGGAATAACAGATGCAAATCATATTTAATTCACATACATCTATTTATTATCTCTAAAATTGTAATTAAGTATAATTAAATAACCTAACAATTAAAACAAAGTGTAATATTTTATAGAATTGAAATTATTCTTTTTTGACACTATTTCCACATTTATTTATAGACTTTATTCAAATTCAAATAAAGTCAATTTATTCATATAAAGTCTATAAATAAATGTGGAAATAGTGTAAAAAAATAGTTTAAATTCTATAAAATATTATAAAATGCATTTCCATCAAGAAGTGACACAGTGTACAGTCTATCGAGTATAAAACAAAGTGGTTTTTTATGGTATGGGGGGCACACGAGCTGGCGAGTCACCTGATGTTAAGTGATCAACGCCGCCCACAAGTTACGAGGACTCGTGGGTGCGATGCCGGCCTTTAAGGTAAGGTAAAGCCTTTTTTTCTAATTGTTAGGTTTTAATGACGGCCGTATTGGCCAAATAACCTGTAATGGCATGTTACATAAAATAATAAATGTAGAAATAATTTAATTAGCCAATTATTATATATAATAATTTTTAATTAGTTACGCCCCGCGGTTCAATTGCGTGTTCAATTTCTGATCCCGTATACCTATATGGATACCAAATTTCATAATCGGTTCAGTAGTTTTTGCATGAAAACGTAACAAACATACATACACACATACATAAATACATCCTCAAAAAGTTTGCATGTATAATATTAGCAGGACAGGATAGAGCAGGGTGTCCTTTAACTGTGTAGTGCTTCTAGGAAGGCTAGCTATAGTTTTGCGGCCTCGATCCGAAGTATAATAATATAAGTCGGTCATACATTTTGCATTCCCTCACTTATAATAATAATTACTTTTAAAAGTCTATTTAAACTCCGATTACAAACTAGATTTACTTGCTAACATTAAATACATTACATACCATCAAAAATAGTAATTTCCTAAACGAAAAGTACTAATGGTATATACGAGTATTATGTGTAGTTTAAAAAAAACGGTCAAGTGCGACTCGGACTTGCGCACGAAGGGTTCCGTTCCTGTTAACATTTAATTTCATATTTTATTTTAAGTATTTGCACAGCGGCAACGGAAATACATAATTTGTGAAGATTTCAGTTTTCTAGCTATCATAATCGATATACAGTGTGGAGTCACGTGACGGCACAAATCCTAAAATTGCGATGTTGAAATGTTTTCGCCGCTAACCATATATACAAATTGAAAACATTAATCCTCCTAACCTAACGGCCGGCCCGGTCAAGCCAGTGGTTCGGACTGGTCGAGGATCCTCCCTATTCATTGGAGGAATAATACTATCCACCACGTATTATATATTCCCATCACATTTCTCTTCCGTCCTGTTTTATTCCTCTCCCAACTTCCTCTCATTAATTCTCTCCCCTTCCTTTAAACCGGCGCGGCATCCGCGACATTTCATGTTATAGATGTTCATGGGCAGCGGTCAGTCACTTAGCATCA
This sequence comes from Phoebis sennae, assembly GCA_001586405.1. Lineage (NCBI taxonomy): Eukaryota > Metazoa > Arthropoda > Insecta > Lepidoptera > Pieridae > Phoebis > Phoebis sennae. Next base: position 6,120 of record LQNK01000823.1, on the reverse strand, counting down.
GGTCAACCGCATGCCCCGCTTGCCTAAAAACAACAGCCTGCCGACAGACAAACAGACGGACAGCGGTGGTTTATTCTTAGGGTATAATAATAATTGTATAATTTAGAATTTTAACTTTAATTTAGGGTCCCATACCTTTTATTTTTTTATGTCACCTAAATTGAGGCTGTAATTAATTCTTAGCTAATATCAGTTGCTAAACAATTGCAGGCATTTTTAGATTTTAGCGATAGATTTTTTTTTGTTAATAATCGCCCATATTAATATGTGTTAACAACGAATACTGAGAACGCCTGTAATGATGCATGTACCTACCATAATATGTATTTTTTTTCTCTTTAAATGTACTGTACATGTATTGTTGATGTTCCTTCAAATACAATAAAATAAGATACCTGTTCGGTTGCGGCGAGGGTTTGGCGGGCGGCGCGTGCGACGAGTGCGACGCGGGCGCGGCCGGCGGCGTGGGCGTGGCCGCGCCGCGGGACAGCCGCGACAATGACGGCTGAAATCAACGGTTATTTGTTTAATACTATCGATGCATGTACGAAATGTAAACAAATTTCAATTAATGTGAATTTTAAAATTTTAATCAAGACTAGATTGATGACATTCAATAAGTAACAAAGACAGGGTGGTGAAAATTTGATCTATCTATTGCTCTTTATAGAGCGAAAGAAATACGTAGTATTCAATCTATGAAGATCAAAAGCTATAATATGACTGTGAGGTACGGGACCGCAGACGTGGTGCTCAGGCGCTTGTCGCGTCACTAGATCTCTTGCTCTTGTCTCTAGCAGTAACTCTACATCGTCATAATATACCAGTGAAGCTCTTGATGAGTGCGAGTACGCGGGCGGCGGACACGTTGACGGCATAGCGAGTCGTGGCTCTATCTTATGATATTTATAGAGCGCACTTTGCATCACCGTGAAGCACGTAATGAGTGCGAGTACGAGACCAGAGGAAACAAGAGGTTGTGTGGCGGATTCTCACTCTATCTCTTGCTCTTTATAGAGCACACTACATAGACTTATATACATATACTTCTAAATTGTATTGTTTGTAGCAATAACTCTACATAGAGGTACAGTATACTCCGCCTCTACGTGTGGCTCTACATATGGCACGTACCTGTGAGGCGCGCGAGGAGTGCGAGTGCGAGTGCGCGGGCGGCGGCGCGGGCGGCGCGGGCGGCGGCGACGCGGACGGCGCGGCGAGGCGCCGCTCGATCTCCTGCTCCTGTTGCAGCGCGCGCACGAACGCCGTCTTGAGGCGCGCTGTGTGCTCGGCCTGTTCAAATAAACATTTAAATTCTTCTGAAGAAAAATTACATGGAAAAAGAAAATGTTGCAATGAAAACTGTTTTTGAAAAAAGGAAAAGATCTTAAATATCTTGAAAATACTGATATGTTCGTAATAATTGAGTAAAAAAAATATGAAAAAATAAAATGAAAATTGTTTTTGAAAATAGTCTTAAATTTACCATAAACAGTGATTTGTTCGCTCACACAGGATGGTATAATCAATATGAGACACCCTATATAAAGTTGTATGTGCAGTGTAGCAGCTGGTATATACAACATATATCTTTGCACGCTTTAACGTCGTCGAATACGCGGAGTTCGCACACCTCATGGTAGCCTCGAACGATCGGATGTGATGTTTTTTTATATTATGTACTAGCTGTGCCCCGCGGTTTCACCCGCGTACATCTATTTTCCCCGTTCCCGTGGGATTTGATCAAAATCCTTTCTTAACCTACGTCATAACATCTACCTGCAAACCAAATTCCAGCCCGATCCGTCCAGCGGTTTGGGCTGTACGTTGATAGACCACTATACCTTTGAGTTTTATGTATGTATATAGATATAGTCGTATATGCGTATATGCGTACTGACCTTGAGCGCGCGCTTCACGTTGCCGGACACGCACAGCTCGCACAGGCGGCGCGCGGCGGGCGGCGCGGGCGCGGGCGCGAAGGTCGCGTCCTGGCGGCGGGACGGCGCGCGCTCCCAGCGCCACACCGGCGTGAAGTCGCAGCCGCACTGCGCGCACACCGCCGGCACGCCCGAGCGCGGGAACCTGCAGTGCGAGCGGATGCTTTAGTGTTGTGTGTTGTGTGCACGAAATTAACATTTCTGAGTATTTCAGTTATTAAGTTTAAACTGTCTGTTAACGCAATACTGAACTGGTGAACGCAGCGGAGCTGGTGAACGCAGCCATAGGAAGCCGTCGCGAGAGCCAATAGCGGCGGTCCAGGGGACCGGCCGT
>LQNK01000822.1:151125-189107 GCA_001586405.1 Phoebis sennae | reverse complement strand
TGTGCTCTGTATCACGGTCCGTGGTATACTGGCGCTGTTGTGCTCTCTCGAGTGTATTTATGCACTAACATCGCACGGAGAGCGGCGAATCCGTTGCGAAGGTCATTGGCCTCGCGCACATGTGAGTTTCACATGTCACGTGAACGTTTACACGGGTGCAGAACTACGTGTGCTCTGTATCGACTCTTGCGATGTACTGGCTCTGGTGTCCTGCCTCGACTGTATTTATGCAATATCGTTACTTGTACAGACCGTACGCGAATTCGTCCAAGGGTGAAATTTTGAAGTGGGATTTCAAGGTCAAATCCTAAACTATGAGGAATATCAAAAGAGTCTAGAGGCCAGGGATTATTTCACTATTTCCTTTATAACCACTTCAAAAAAGTTTACATGAAAATGTTATATAATTACATGTGGAATTTATATAACTTATTATTCTGTTTTTTTTTTTAATTATATGAAAGTACAGTTAAGTTTTTTATTGCAGGCTCAAAGTTACGGGCCCCGCGCTTGTATATTGATGCGGGTAGTTGAAACTGTCAGCGGCCCGGCGATAGCGGAGCGGGAGCCGGAGAAAGCGCAACCGCCGCCGCAGGTACGTTTCTGCTATAAATGTATAGTTTGTACGCCATGAAGTAGTCTTAAAACTGCGTCGGTGCTGTTTACTTGTCCCCTAAGCGAATACCTAACAGTTTCTAATAGACATTCACAGCTCTAGTAAAATAATATCTTAAATATTTATTTATTTATTTTTATAATTTTATCCCTTCCACTTACTAATCCTATTATCTATACTCATATTATAAATACATATTATATACCTTATGTTTATAAGGGATAATGTAGGACTCCAAGGGTAAAAGAATTTATCAAATTGGTCCAGTAGTTTAGTAGTCTTTTTAATATTAGTGTAGATAAGTGTAGATTTAACGCGGGCAAGATTGAGTTTTAAATATTAATATATTGTAATTTTAGTTAATTTATATAACATATTACAGCACACTGATTTTTAGTTATTTGCTTTTAAATCAAATCCCAAAAATATGTAATTTATTTACTAAAATACTTTTGTTTTCAGTGTTAAATTTAGAATGAGCAGAGAATCATGATGTGATGAACATTGTAATTTTCTACTGTCTGGGTGTTAATTTATCTATAGTATATATGTATTTCCAAAAAGAAGTATGTTTAAGTATGTCTATCAGTTTTCTAGTATCCATAGTACAAGCTTTGCCTAGTTTGGGACTAGATAGCGTTGTGTTGAATGTCCAAGAATATTTATTTATTTATTTAATTAAATGAGCTCTTTTACTGCAGCTGCCACAAACGCCGGTGAAAGTGCAAGAAGCGAACAGCGCGGTTCACGCGCACGCGGCCGCGCACGCGCCCGCACCGAACGTCACGCCGACCGCGGCCATGTCGTCCATACAAGTATCCCATTTGCATCAGAGGACTGTGCAGGTGTGTACAATGTTTTCTACATTAAATAACCCTCAACGCCAGTAATGTGGGGTACTTTGCGACTTTCTTCGGTCGCAATCTTAAAGTATTCAAGTTGAACCATGGATACAAGTTCTTGTATCCATGGTATGAATAAAAAAACTTAGCCATAGCCAAGGCTAAACTAAACCAGCCTAGCTTAGCTGAGCTAAAATAATTTAAAAATTGACCAGTGCACACCGGGAGCTAAACGAAAGCCCAGTCAGCGTTGCGAGCACTGGCAAAGTATGTGCGAGGGGTCGCGGGGTAGGTTAAACTAAATTAGGTTCGTAGATAGCACATAGCGCAATTATAGCATAGCGACGTCGTCCATACAGGTGTCGCACTTGCATCAGAGGACTGTGCAGGTGTGTTCAATGTTGTTTAGGTATGTAATAATGCAAGCAAGTCAGTAATGTGGGTTGCAGACCGAAGCTAAGCTATTCCACAAATAACTGTATGGAAATCCTTATTATGTAAAAAATATCATCCTATCCCTTTTCCATTGCTGTTCTACCTCTATCCCAATTTATTTTATCAGTAATCCTGTCCTTATAGGAAGGAGAGGGGCTTCAAGCAGGTAAGGCATAACGTGACACTTTAATCATCATCTGTAAATATTCTTGCACTTGGAAAAAGTTGAATGATAAGCAAATAATTTTTATAGGAAAACGAGCACTTCGCCCGCCGCTGCCCGCGAACGACAACAGCACATGTGACGCGGCGGAGCTTTACCGCCATTACATGACGAGCTGCACGAAGATGGGACGCAAGGGGGTCATTGCGCCTGCGCACTTCCCGCGGCTGGTGAGGTAAGGATAAATTCTACAATTAAAACCATTTTTTTAGTAGTAAATAATTTATTGGTGCACATTATATTTTATGGAACAGTACTTATTTTAATGTGTTAAAGTTCTAAAGCTAACTGAAATGGGAGTAATAACACACAAGTGGCGATTATGGTAGTACAGGAGACACGCAATGCTTGTCCGCTTAAGGGGCATAAAATATATAAAGTTTTATTAGTAAAAAACGAAATAAGCATTTAGCCTTAGCACTTAAATTACGTTTTTTGATTTTTGTTTCTTGTCTGTTGTCCACACTAGTGAAACAAGATATGTTTTTAACATCAAACGTTTCTGAAGTTAAGGTTAACTCTTAAGATTTAGTGCCGTATAAGATAATCTTTGCGACCAGATAATGGTAATACACAATTGAATTCATAGGACGGTGTTTGGCGGTACAGTGGGGCCGAACACGGTGACCGCGGCGAATGGGGAGATGCAACAGATGTACGTCGGCATTCGCGCCAAGACTGTACCTGTTAAGGTCAACCCCCCACCAGGTACGAGAAAAGGAATGTATAGATGTAGTAACACCTCTCCGCTAATTGTTTTTTTTAATATATTTAATGTACCGAATTTCCATTTCTTTACTTTTATTATATGTATACAGATAACGTTATTATTATTTTCAAGAATTATCTCACTCTTAAGATTTAATTGAGAGTAACGGAATAGAGGGTGTACGAACTTATACACTATAATATTTTGTGAGTTGTCTAGTACCTATTTAGATTTGCTACCGTGTACATTTTTATCCATGATAGCGTATATAAATTTATGAAAAATAGATCAATCTTATCTTTATGTCCCCAGGACCATCATCACCGATATTGAAAGCGCAACTTACGAACAAAACACCTGAAGCTAAACCCGTTGCAGCACAGCCAGCGGTTGGTATTTTTATTTGCGACAGACGTTGAATACTATTGTATTTCTGCCTTTTTACGGCCAAAAAGTTTACGCATAGATCAAAATTTGTAGAGTATGTACATTATATATAGTAAGAGGGCTGTACTGAATAAGTTAAGGAGAACTTCAAATTAAAAATTAGTGTCTATCGAAAAATATAGGACATCAGAATAACAAAGACCAAAATGTTAATTTAATAATTTTTTATATTTTTTCGCTTTACACGTAATAAACATTTTTGAACGACATTTAATGTCAAAGAACAGTTTTCATTTGAATTCTAGATAGTTTTTTATAAATTACTTTTTATAGGATTTTAAACGCGTAATACATTATTTTACATCCTTTAAAAAGTATTTAATATGGAAAGTACTCGTGTTAAAAGAAACACAAGAAACTACTAAGTAGATACTTTAATTTTTTTGCGTCATTAAATTAAAAAAAAATAAAACCGTTCAGGCGCAACCAATAACGCACCCGCACCTGTCGCAAGCGCTGGAATCGAACCCGTCGAACACGTCGCTGATCAAGCACCTGCTCGCGCACAAAGTAAGCCCCGGCGTACAAGCGACGCAAGTAAGTGCATACTAACCGTACTAACACGTAGATCGCGTAACTGTGATTGATGATTTTTCACTGTTATATTAGGTTATTTCGTTTGATCAAAGCAGTGATTTTTTCACTGTTATAATATTACGTTATATATCACATAGCTGTGATTTTTCACTGTTATATTTAGTTATTTCATTGGATCATAGCAGTGATTTTTGTCAGTGTTATAATGACGTTATTTAATAGAGTGAAGTGAGTGAGTTAACTTTCACTGCTATATTATGCGATTTGTAGTGTATTTTGTTTCACCGTGTTAATAGGTTAATTAAATTAATAGTATTGCATTAGATATTTTTTACACCTATTATAAGTGGTGTTTATTTTAGAGTTCTACAAAATATTTTACACGGTGTTAGGTGATTTGGTAGTGTTCAATAGTATCAGCGATGTTTTTATTTTGTGAGTAGTTACAGCTATTTTATTTTTTTATCAGCTTTGTTGTATTAATAAATGGAAATATAAGTTGCAGTTTTTTAAAACCGTTATTATTTATAGTGTTGAAATAGTGATGTATTTCTCTTTTTTAATTTCATAGTTGTCTTCGTTTTATTAGTTTGAGTTGCAATTACGTTATTTTAAATTATCAATGTTATGTATGACCTTTGAAATTACCCTCAGTTTACAACGTTAATGTTTTATTTAGTTTTTTAAATATTAAAAAAATCATTTTTTATTTATATACCTAATTAAGTTTAATTTAAGGTCAGTTTCATTAGGACGGTTAATAACCATTATTTTACACAAAGGTTTGAGCAGCCTGTACATTCAACAAAATGGTAAAGTTAAATTGTCAAAATCACAGATAAAAAAAATAACCAATGCATGTAAAAGTGTGTACAATAAATTATTATTTATACCAAGTAGAAGCGAAACGTAGTGCACGCAAAAGTAAACTAACAACGTTGAAATTAACTAAAATTAAATATATTTTGGCATGCGTTGAGACGCTTATTTGGAAGCATGTATTTCAATTATTTGTTTTATTTTTGTAATAAAATTAACGGAATTTGTAGTTACATGGAAGTACTACAATTAATTATTAAAATTGTTATTTTAGACAGTTTACAAAATAAAGTGAGATAATCCATATTCCATATTGGTAGTTTCCAATAGTTCGTTATTGAACTTTGTGGGTAGTATTTAATAAATTTAAGGGAATATTTGAATAAATTAAACTTTTTACACAAGTTAAAACTTGGAGTTGTTTGCTTTTTGTATTTATAATATATATTCGAAGATGTTATGTTGTTACTATTTCCAACTTTTTGAATTAGAATAGATTGTAATAAAAAGAATAATTCACTATAGCTGCACGTGATCTTGGGTGGATGTTCAAAAACTATAATATAGTACCTTTAATTTGTATTGTAATATACAGGTCGCGCAAAGACAACAGAGTCAACAGAGAGTCGGAGCGGTGGCGTCTGTTGTTATTCAGGGCAATCAAACATCGGTAAGAAAATACATACATAGTATAACAGCCAGTTTCATCCATACAAACCCTATCTCCTTGAAAACATAGTCATTTTACTATCTAAAATCTTTTTAATTTGCTTTTAAACTTACAGCTTCATCTTATATATAAAATTCTCGTGTCACAATGTTAGTCTCCTTACTCCTCCGAAACGGCTTGACCGATTCCTCTGAAATTTGGTAAGCATATTGGGTAGGTCTGAGAATCAGCTAACATCTATTTTTCACACCCCTAAATAATAAGGGTGGTCCACCCCTCAATTTTTTTTTATTCTTTGACAATTTTATTTTTTTTATTTTTTTATGATACGATATTCAAAAATACATACAACACTAAGTTTTTGCCCTTTTATCACCAACACCTATTTTTTAATAATTATTTTAGTAATTGACCGAGCGAAGCGAGGTCTCAGAGTCGAGATGGCCGGGCGTTGTATGTTTGTATGTTTGTATGTTTGTATGTTTGTATGTTTGTATGTTTGTATGTTTGTATGTTTGTATGTTTGTATGTAAGTATGAAAAACTTTGTCCGACGATAACTTGAGTATCGTTTATCCGATCTTGATAAAATTTCATAGACATATAGTTTAGACAAAAAAAAATGTCGAGTTCGAAGATGAGTGTAATCGGTGGGGGGGTAAAGAAGATAGGGGGGATAAACAGTTAAATGTTTGTCGGACGATATCATCAATATTGTTTATCCGATCTTGATATAATTTTGTAGGCAAATAGTATAGATAAAAAGAAATCTTGAGTTCGAAGATGAGAAAAATTGGTAAGGGGGTTGCGAAGATAGGGGGGTCAAAAAGCGAGTAAAATATGAATATACCCGAGTGTGGTATCAAATGAAAGGTCAATATTTGCACATAACATAACAAGTATTGAATTATTTTTAATATAAACCGTTTCCAAAACATAAGTAAGATAAATAAAAAATAAATTTAAATCAACGCCATCTGTTTTGATCTTGTCATATTTACAGTTCATTATTATGAATCGTTCGTTTCTCAAACATGCATAATACTCAATAAAATACGAATTTCATAAAAGTTAACGTACGGTAACTTATAAATATTGTATTTGAACATTATAAATAGTTTTTATGAAGTAATTTTTAAAATAACACAATTAAAGATTACTACGCACGAAGATTCCTCAGTTCCCACGCCATCTAGTGGAAGTGACGTATATTATTATAACGATTTACAAAACACCAACATAATAGCACCAGATGGCCCCTTTTTAATGAATTTAGTTATAAATATTTTAATTTCATAAATTTTAACTTTTATTAAAGTATTTAAAAACATATTGTTGTAAATTTCAAAATTGAATATTGAATTGAATTCCGTTCCGATAATTAACGGTTCGATTCACTTAACTCTTGATTGTTCCTATCTAAAAAGGATGATAGTTGTATTATTATTTTTTATATTTAACGACGGTGTTTACTATGCCACGAAAAAATAACAGTATAAAAAACCGCGTTTATCATATTATAAAGAAAAAACCGTGCTCAACGTGATATTTGATAAATACAGATGGCGCTATGAGGCTTCTGATTCGCGCTATAGATATTGTTTTGCAATCCATTCAATTTCTATTTATCGAATAATCTAACATCATCACTCTGATGATCATACTACGCTTTTACCAATAGCTACCTAATTACATTCATAATCATATTGTGATTACTGATTAGTGACTGAAGGCTAAATTGCTAAATGCATATCCAATTTTTCTAAATACTGTAAATTTGAGATAAGTATTGCGTTAGGTTAGGTTAGGTTACAACTTACAATCCTTCGTCTTTTTTCTTTAAAATTCTACTTCAATGAAAGGAAAAATATATAACTGTATTATTATTGTATAACTTTTAATTTTTATCAGTTGTCGTTTTGTACGTCATCTGCCGATGTTGTCCGCGGACATGAAGACGTAGTAATAAGCCACAGCCGTAGTGGATAATTTATGTCTGACGAGGTATCCGTCATCCATCGTCAATGACGTCCGCGTATGCGTCTGCCGATGTGCAGAGGGGCTTTGGTGTATCAAATGTAAGGCCTCGATTAAAATAAACATTACAACGCGAGGTCCAGCTCGGGGCGAGCCACTAGTTTAATTAATTTTTAAAATTTTCCGCGCTTTTACTCTGGATACTCATTGTCTTATATATAAAAATGAATCGCAAAATATGTTGGTAAGCGCATAACTCAACAACGACTGGACCAATTTGGACAATTATTTTTTTTAAAATGTTCGTCGAATAATTACCGGATCCACGCGAGCGAAGCCGCGGGCGGAAAGCTAGTATTGATTTAAATTTTCCAAAAAAATGTTCGGTCTCTGTCTTCTATCTTCTTAATTACAACTTTATTACACACCTATATTAATACAAGTTGTTCCGCACGGCTTCGGCCGTAGTATAATGATAACGTCTATTTTTATCAGCGATAATGTAGGGTTTCAATGGTAAAAGAATTCTTCAATTCGACCCAGTAGTTTCGGAGCCTATTCAATTCAAACAAACAAAAAATAAAATCTTTGCTCTTAATATTATTAATGTTGATTATTATGTTTTATTTTCAAGGCGATGGATGTGGATCCCGAAGCTCTTATAAAATGTACTACCATTACTCCGGGTGGGGTCGCTAGTAACACGCCTGTTATACAAGGCGAGAAGGTAATAATGAATATATTTATTTGTATTTTCAATTACAATAACGGTCGGTGGGATTATTTAATTATCAAATATTTTTTTTTTAGGTAAACGTGACTGAAGAAATGATTGGTAAGTGATCATTTTAAATTACTAATAACAAATCCATTATTTGTGTAAATATGATTTCTTAAATGTGTATAAAAAATGTATATTTTTATTTACAGTCCCTAAAGAAGAATCGGTGCAAATTCAAATCGACGAGCAAGCTCAATTAACTATAGTGAGTATTTTTCTCCACACCATTTAGTCTGGTTAAATAATAATGTAAAATAATGTATAATAAACCGCGATAAAAATCCTTTAAAAAGTATTTTATTTAAAATGGAAAGTACTCGCGTTAAAACAAACACAAGATTATACTATGAACCTAAAATTATTATTAATCATTGTTTAGTGATAGGGTCGCTATTTATACTGTGTTCTTTTGTTTTCTTCCTTTTATCTTGTAGTAAAAAAGGGTAAAATAAAAATAAATATTAATGTATTATTTCAGAAAGCGGCTCAAAACAAAATGTTAGCTGACTTACTAGAGAAGAAATCGAACCCGCCAGTTCAAGTCGTCCAAATGAGCTCACAAATGAGCGCTCCAACGATTCAAATAACGGAAACGGGACAAATAGTCCAAGTCAAACCGGAAAACAACCCCATTATACAAATAAACCCAGAAACTGTCGCACAAACCCCGCCATACTTTCAAATTAAGAACGACCAAGGACAACTAATACAGATTAAAAACGATTCCGGACAGATAATACAACTCAAAAGCGACCAATTACAAGGCGTGATTCAATTTAAGAATGAGCAAGGGCAGATTGTACAGATTAAAAATGATCAACTGCAAGCGCCACAGATTATGCAAGGTGTGATACAGAGTGTTAAAGGGGAGAAGGACGTGGATCCTGTGATCGCGGACCATTCGTATACTGAACCGCCGGCGAAGAAAGTTAAGACTGAGGAAAAATCTGAGGTGTGTGTTTTTTTTACAGAATTTTTAAATTTTAGGTATATTTTATAGAATGTATCGTCACCTCTAGATTGAAATGTATTTTTAAAAAATATGGGATCAAAGATGATAATATAGTGTGTAAAAGTCTTTGCTTTAATATTTTAGCAATAAGTGACAACTTATAAACATTACATTCATTCTAATAAGTCTAAATATTTATGTGTAGCGCCTAAAAAAGCTTTATACATCTGGTAACCTCTACCGATAAACAAAGATTTGAGTAACTGTTACTTAAATTTTGTGTGTAAATATTTATTATGGATTTTTTCAAACTTATGTATTAAACTTTCTAATTTATATAATGAAGTTTATTCACGAACCTGTTATAAAATACTTTTTCATTTATATAGAACTCGCCGCAAGAGAGTGTGTCGAAGACAGCAGCTAACCTGTATGCGGCGTTAGCGGCGTCGGCGCTTGAGGATGAAGAAGATTTGGTATTTATTTCACTAACTTCTGATCTGGGAATTTCGGGATAAAAAGTGGCCTATGTGGTATTCTGGATCCTTGCATATAAGTGTAGAAAGTTTCATCAAAATCTGTCCACAAGATTTTTCGTAAAAGAGTATAAGACAAACATACATCCGTATTCACAAACGTTTGCATTTATTATATTTTATTTTAAGTTTATTAGTAGAATGGTAGAATATTTAAAGTATAAATTGAATTATATTTTTTTTAATAAGTTGGCAATGTTCGAGATTTTTCTTAGGGCTTAATACTAATTAAGCACTAACTCATTAAAAATACTATAATTAATCATTATAATTAGAGATGAAACGGATATCCGGTAACTATCCTGTATCCGGACTATCCGGCCCTATTTTCACTATCCGGACGGATACCGGATAGTAGTGCACTATCCGGCCGGATACCGGATTATAAAATAAATAAATGTATATGTCAAAAGATGTTTCCCGCGACACCGTTCGCGCTGAATTCTTTACGCCCTAAACTCGTCTATATCGCTCTTTTCTGTGGAAACACAAAATTTTCTAAAATTATATCGTTTCTCGTTGTCTAATTTATTTCTGTATCAAATTTCATCAAAATCGGTACTGTAGTTTAGGCGTGAAAGCGTACAGACCGGCAGACAGAGTTACTTTCCAATTTATAATATTAGTAATTGATTATTTTACACAAAGCAAATCTATACACATATAACACAATATATAACAGTAATCAAACCATTTCTGTACATTGAATATTTTTCAGAAAGAGTAATTGGTATGCAATATGTATGTGCTATAGACACCAAAACCATGGATAGATTCTGTTTGTCTGTTTGTATATTCGTTAATCACGTAAAAAGTACTAAGCAGAATTTGATAAAATTTCATACGCTGATAGAACAATATCAGGTGCAACTTATAGGCTATATTTGATTTGAAAAAAAATTGAGAGTCTCACCATACCAGTAACCGTAGGGTAAAAAAAATAAATCGCTAATGTATCATTAAATGAGGTGTCATTGGATAGATCTTTAAAAATAAAATAGAGGTTTCTAAATATTTTTTTGGATAAAAGAAATATTTTACGTGATATTCGCTGCCAAAGACGATATACGCTGCGAATACCTCGTGGTCGGGTGAGATTTGGGTGGGTTTAGTTGCGGATATGCAATATAATCCATGTGGAAGATATTCCACGGAACTCCTCGAAAATCAACAGGATAAGCTCTGTGGTTAAAGTTTAATGATGCATATACCCATTAAACTCTAACTCTGATACTGAATTGTGACTAGATAATGTGATTACTCTTCACAGGTCACTAAAAAGGGAAAAATAATAGCTTTTTGTATGACTTTGTATAGATTGAAACAAAAATAAAGATTAATTTCTACTTTTTAGAGTGATGAAGTTGGTTCTACTTTTTGCCACAAATTATTATTTGTATATGAATAATGGCAGAAATTGTCGCGCGCGCATATATTCAAATCAATTTGTAACGCGATAAGCGTCCGAATATCCGGCCACCGGATATCCGGATATCCGCTCGTGTAGCTAGCCGGATATCCGATATCCTGTATCCGGTCAAACCACTATCCGTTTCATCCCTAATTATAATATGCTTTCTAAATTCAAAATTTTAATTGACATCTGTATTATTAAACTATCGAATGTTTTCATGTCTGTACATTTGGATACTAGCGGCCTCGTGGAATCCTCATGTCAGGGTCTATGGCCGCAAAGGTGTTTATATATTACCTTTATCCTTCAATACAAATTATATTTGTTTTGTTGTAATTTGGATAGACTAGACTAGATTTGGTATGTTAATTTGGTAAATAATTCATAGTTCGTTTGGACTTTTTATTAATTAAATTGTGAGTATATTTTAATGTCGAATATGAAGGAATTTTGTTCAACCTCTACAACGTTGCCCTTTGTCCCGTGTCTGTAGCGTCATTTTAGTTAAACTGGCAATAGTTAAATTAAATTAAATTATTTTTCTTAATGGCAGTGCTGCGATTAATTTTGCCAATATCCCGTGAATAGACTCTGGCAGTAGTTAAGGATTTCAGAAACTATCAGGCAAATTTCAGTAGAAATTTGAAAATGACGCGTTGCTCAGAAACGCAATTGTCACATTTACCGCACGTTTAGCGCTATCGAACAGATAAACTAGCGTTAAAGTGACTCCCGAGTATTATTCAGCTAATGAAGTGGATACACACGTTATATGCAACAAAAAGTATATATATGGATTTTTCATACAGATGCCTCCAAAACAAGAAACTGTGGATGTAATTCCCCCACCAATGCTAGTCGCCGGGGGAGGGGATAATGCCTCCGTTATTATACAAGAGCCTTTATTGCAGGTAATTTTGTATCTATCTTATTTTAATTATCTTTGTTTTTTTTTTATATTTTATACCAATTGTTCCGCGCGGCTTCGCTCCTGTTGCATAATGTTATATAGCCTACGTTTATCAGGGATAATGTAGGATTCCAATCTTTGGTCCAGAAGTTTCGGAGCCTATTCCATTCAAATAAACAAACAAAAAATGAAATCTTCCCACTTTATAATATTGTACTTTTGATATTCATAGAAAGAATAATTAATTTTTAAATTCATAGATATTAATAAATTACTTTTCTTTTATTTTTTTATTACCTTTACTATATTTTAATTGTTACAATAAACTCTTATGAATGTTTTATACACAGGTCCAACAACCAACATTGCAAGTTCAACCGCCGACGTTACAGGTAGGATTTTTTATATTAATAAAAATATAGTAATTGTATAAAATACATTAAATTTTGTTGCAGTTTAATTAAACCGCATTAACAATTTTGCTTTATTTGTAATATCGGTTTTACAGCAGGCAAACAGCATGCGATTCACCTAATGTTAAGTGACTGACCGCAGCCCATGAAAATCTACAACATCAAAGAGAGACATCTGTGTTACTTGAAGCTTGCTTTTCAAGCCGGCCTAAAGGAAGGGGAGGGGATAAAGAGAGGATCAATGATGGGAAGTTGGAAGAGGGGTAGAATATGATAGGAGTGGAATGGGATGGGAATAAAGGTCTCCGGGAGCTCACCGTACGAAATACAGTGCAATATTATATATTAATACGCCAATCTTTTGTTCGGGTGGCAATTTCCCCGGTGCGAGCTTGGCCCAATGCTCGGCTGTCGCTCTTATATTTATTTAGTCTTTAATTTATCTCGAAAAGGTACAACAACCGACACTTCAAGTTCAACAGCCCATGCTTCAAGTACAGCCGATGGACGTACAAAACATCATCGCGTCGCAGTCCGGACAAATTATATTGCAAGGTTAGTTTTTAAAGTAATAACGGAAATTAAAGAAGTGTTTTCAATTACTTCAATCTAAGTCATTATCTATATTATAAAAATGAATCGAAAAATATGTTGGTAAGCGTAACTCAACAACGTAGCGTAACTCGTAACTCAATAACTCAACGCTTGGACCAATTTGGCCAATTCCTTTTTTTTAAATGTTCTTTGAAGTTCAAGTAAAAACCCTAATAACAGCTCTTTTCGTTTTCCCATACAAATGGTTTCTAACTAAAACTTAGAGTCAATTTGAGCTTTATTGCTTTTGTATTGAGTTTACTATTGTCTAATCACTATATAATAAATGAGATTTTGGATCATTATTTTTCTCAATCTTTAACATTTTCAGAAAAAACCGTAGCGACTCAACCTACTCAATTCGTTCAACAGCCCATGCAGATAATTGCTACACCAAGTACATCTCAGGGTAAATAACATTTAAATATTTACATTGATTGTCCTTATTGTCATTTCATATCTTTTGTTTAATAATAAAAAATAAAGTTTAGAATTTACAAAAATAAATAATAAAGACTTAAACCGACTCTGAAAAATCTGAGAAC
Source organism: Phoebis sennae (assembly GCA_001586405.1). Lineage (NCBI taxonomy): Eukaryota > Metazoa > Arthropoda > Insecta > Lepidoptera > Pieridae > Phoebis > Phoebis sennae. The sequence continues at coordinate 175,688 of LQNK01000822.1, read as the reverse complement.
GCCTTTTTAACCGCACGAGTTAACGTGCTTGTGTTGATAGATAAAATTTAGAAGTTTCATGATTTCTGTAATATTGTTAATTTATTTCAGGAGGCATTGGATATATAACGCAGAACATACCCGGTAATATGATGCAAAAAACTATTATCATAGTTCAGGGCCCGACCGGAGGTGGACCTCTTACATTAACGGTATGTATTTTTAACAGCTCTTATTATAATTCGATTATTATTGTTCTCTAGATTTTATTTTGACATAACAAAATAGTTTTTATTCTTGTAACTAAAAAAGTATAGCTGAAATTTCGAAAATCAAAATTATCTGAATATTATTACTAATTATACGTGCACTGCTAACTTTCAAAAATTTATGATTCTAACAAACTTTCAAAGCTTTGAAATTATAAATCTGAACAATAACGCTTAAAACAATCTCAATAAAATTAAGTATTAGACATAGATTTCATGATATATTACACGTAAGGTGAACAACCCCAGCGGTTTGGACGAGGCGACGCTAAACAACCTCATCGCACAGGCCACTGAGGCGATAACCCAACAACAGATTATTCAGGTTATCTAGCACTAGATGCTTTTATGGGAAACTGCTGAAAAATGCTAAATTATTAACACTTTGTTGCTCTTTGGCACCTATCATTTTAACCCCATTTCTTTGGTCTTTCTTTTGTTTATTTAATCGAACATCTTATTTCATTCATTTTAACCCTAATAAGAGATTGTTCAAGTTACAGACTCTAGAACCGCTTTATTGGAACCTTAAAGGAATCTGTGCTGAATTATTAAAACTCTGTTGCTCCTTAGCACTTTTTACTTCCTTTAACACAAACCTTTGTCAGATTTGGTTCTTTTTTTTTTGCTATCAATAATGCTGTTCCATAAATTTTTACCTAACAGATTATTCAGGTTACCTAGCACTACTGATTTATTATCACTTTATTGCTATATAACTTTCATTTCAACTCAAATTCTTAGGTCATCTTTGTTTTATTCATTTCAACCCTATAACAGCTTATTCACGTCCTCTAGTGCTGGAACTAGAGGCGTTAATGGGAACTATTCTGAATTAACTAACCCTTTGTTGCTCTTTGGTACTTTGAATATTCATTGCAAATAACTTTCTTTTTCCAAATTATAGTCTTTTCATTTTAGTATCCTCTCATTTTCATTATGTACTTCAACCCAACATCTGATTGTTCAGGTTTTCTAGAACAAGATGCTTTCAACTCCCATCACTTTTTTCTTTGACCTGCTACGGGTTTTAATTTCGATATAATTATTCCGTTTCATTTATTTTGCATTTCAAACTTAAACGCTCTTTGGTACCTTATTTTAATTGCAAATAACTTTCAAATCCTATTCACTCTATATCAGTTCAATGCTTTTCCATATCATCCATTGATTTTAAGTCAAAAATAAATATTTTGTGCTAAATGTTTCTTATGTTAACCTATCTTGTAATATTAACACTTATTGCTTTGTAGCACATCCAACTTACTATAAAATTGTACTGCTAAGTTTTAGATTCTTCTTAAGTATTAAATGTGATTATTCCAGTGAATTGATTTTACCCTAAGATTATTTGTTGGACGCTATATTTGATGGGACTCGTATGCTTAATGATTAACTTTTGTCCCTCTTTCCCCTTTTTGGTTCTTCTTAGCAGTCGTCTGTAAAATTAACAAAAAATTAAAAACACAATACAATATAAGCCAAAATAAATCATATAGTTGCAGTGCAAGTTCCAAGTTGCCTTTTTTATCAATCCTTTTTAAAATCACAAATGCTATTGCGACATGTGCTTGACTTTTGTAAAAGTATTAGTTGTAGGTTGAAGCTGTACTTAATGTATTTCGTTTTGGAATTTTCCATAAAATACTATTTTCATTTATGTTTACTAATATATTCATTAAGTTTTGGCCCCTAATAGATGCTTTTGTTTCGTCTGTTTATTTACTAATAAAACTATTATATACGGTTATTTATTAAGATCATCAGTTATATATCATTATCTATAAGATTACAGTAAAACATTACGGAAGTGCGAAATTATAAATTTAAGCATGGCTACTATATTACTTTCTTGTTACGTAGTATCAATGTGCACCGTTAATTTGTACAAAATAGCTACTTTAACACCATAGTTATATATATAAACAAGAAAAACAGACAATGAGATGATTATAGAAAGGTGTATATAATTGAATTCCGCACAGAACTCCGGGGTGATACAATCGGGACAGAGAGTGATAGTAAGTCAACCGACACTAGTGAGCACGTCGCAGCCGATCGCCGTGGTCAAAACGGCGATTGCCCAGGTTTCATGCACATTGTAATTTGGTTTGTGCATGGTATGTAGGGCTGGGCTGTCGAGTAGGACGGCCAGTAGAGAATTGATGGCAACCAGTAGTTGCGTATGGCTTGTTTAAAGTTCTTGAGTTTATATATATAAATTTTTCATTCTTTGTAAACAAATTTTAATATTTCATTGGTGATTTTATTCCGACGTGGGTAAGCCACTTTTGTTGTGGGGAATAATTAATGCTTTTAAAATGATCTGATTGATTTCATAATGTATCTGACTCATCATATACTATCATATTAGAATGATCCGAGTCAGTCGATTGATTTTTTGGCTTCTGAATAATTAAAAAAATGATTAATTACCGGAAGCATATCTATAACTTGTTGGTTGCATCAATTCATTTGTTCTTTTATTATATGACGCGCTGATATGATATGATTATTTTTTTTATCTCCATGCGTAGGTTGTAAAAATGAAAATATACCATTTTTTAAAATATCGCATTTTGCTGGACCTCCTGATGACATTATCTTACACATTTATGAGTATGAAATATTGTCCTAAAGTCCAAATTGGTATACAAAAAACAGTATTAGGAGATTTGGCTCTAGGCTTAAATGCATGGTAAAATAACATAGTTTCGTTATCATGAAAGGCTATTTTGCACTTTTTAGACGTCTTTCTATTCGCTTTTTAGAAAAAATTGCGTTATATATATTTTCTAAGTACGCTTTTTGTATGCGGTGATAAGGTCGGTTGGTCACGGTAGCTTTTATATCTTTTTCATAATACAGCTTTCAATGTTTAATAATGTAGTTAAAGATAAAAAGTATATTGTCTGAAAAAAATGTATGTTTTAACGTAATTTACGTTTACAGAATGCTCCGCAAATCACGCCCAGTCAGCAACCGATTATAACCACACAACCGCAGCCGCACAAAGCGCAAATAATCAGCCAACCGCAAACACAACAGATCATGGTTACCCAGAAACAACCTCCCGCACTTATCAGCACTTCAACCGGCAACCCCATCGTTGGGAATCAACAGATTATCCAAGGCAACCAACAAATTATACAGGGCAACCAGCAGTTGCTGCAAGGCAACCAACAAATTATTGCCGTGTCTAACAACCAGCAGATTATAGTGAATGCGCCGTTGAAGCAGAATGTTCATAGGGTTGTTCAACAGCCGCAGAGGAGTCAAATTACAACCGCGACTGTCAGTACTGCTTCGCCGATGCAAAGTGACACGAAGACGGTTGTCACACAAAGTGCTAATGTAAGTATAAGTTTGTTATACCTCTAATTTTTGTTTTTAATTACAACTTTATTATTTTGTTAGAAATACCAAGGTTTGATTGAGAATTTGCATCGATTGCTTTTATGCATCTTATATGTCAAAAAGATCGTTTTTATACAAGTTGATCTGAGACTACACGTGCAGTTAAAATAATTGTGCATCAAATTTAAATAAAGGTCACCAGAATAAAATATCATTATACTGTTAGGGCAACTAATAAATAACGTACTTGGTAGCGAAATGAAGATGAACATTTATTTAATTGTATGGTTTTTAGAAACCAAACCAACCGTTGATGCGGCAGGTGATAACCAGGCAACCGGTGATGGTCGGCAATACGAAAATCGGTGATAAGGAGACCATTGTCGCTCAGCCGGTTACAGACGTAATTTTTATATTTTACTTATATTCAATAGTTTAAATTAGGACTTGTTTTTTTAAAATACTAGCTGAGCTCCGCGGTTTCGCCCGCGCATATATCCCGTTGCCGTAGGATTCGGGATAAAAACTATCCTATGTAATTCCTGGGGTTCCGAAGAATCGGTGTACAAAATTTCATCCAAATCGGTCCTGTTGTTTTGGAGCCTATGGAATACAAACAAACAAACAAATCTTTCCTTTTTGTAATATTAGTATAGATTCTTTTGTAAAATAATATAGGAGAACACTTAGTTGTTTTTTTTTTATTCTTTAAAAAGTTTATTCTGAAGTACTATATTTTTTTGATGAATTCGGTGGATGATATTGATATTTTTTGTAATAACATATTATAACGAAAATGTAAAAGGAAACTTCTCAAAATCAAACGATATATTAAGAAATATCAAGAGTTATTTGAGAATGTATTTTCAGCAAAAACCACCACCACCCATACCACCGGCTACACCCCCACCAACAGCAACTGCAAGTAACCAGGAAGATACTCCTTGGATATGTCACTGGAGGGGATGTGGCAAGTAAGTGTTCTTCTTTCTACTTTTTGTTTCTTCATCTTTTTATTTAAATGTGAGTTAAAAGTAAGACAGCAATACAATTCTTTATAAATGTAGGTGTTATACAGAGCTTTTTGTCAGAGCCTCTCTTGGAATCCGCTTTTTAATATTTTTAAGTATATTACCAATTAAGAACTATAGTAACTACGATTAGTGTCTAGTACATTGGTGTAATTAAGTAAATTAAAGTACTATGGGGCTAACATTTACGTGCGGCAATGTGGTAAATGTAATATTATATTTTTAAGTATATAAATGTATATCAAATACAATATTTTTTTAATTTTTTCAAATATCTATCCCAATTCCTTGTAGCACTTCTCAAAGATATAACTTTTTGCTCTAAAATAAACAAACGGACATGTTTCATACTCTAGTTTGAAACAAATTCTGAGACTCCCATTGATAACTGTTTCTTATACCATACGTAAAACTCTAGCACGGATTCCTTATATTTACTCGCGTTCTTTGTTTATTTTTAATCGACTTTCAAAATAGTAGGAGGTTCTCAATTGGACTGTATTTTTTTTGTTTAATTTTTTTAAAGTTTTCGTAGTGGTCGGTATTTTTAACATTTTTCGCCACGCTTCAGAACGTTCGGAAGTGCATCCTGCGTGTTCACGCACGCGGCGCGCGCGCACTGCCCGGGCGCGGCGGGCGGCGCGGCGGGCGCGGGCGCGGCTGATACACCGTGCCTGTGGTTGGATTGCGATCGGGTGCCGAGGAAAACGTTTGCACTGTTGAATCATCTTAATGATAAGCATTGTACTCCACAGGTAAGCTAGATAGCTGACTAGAATTAACTTAGTGATCGTCCATTAATCATGTGAGGTTCGAAGAGAGGAGGATGAAATATCACTATTAAAAAAGGTCGAAAAAACATCACGTGATCAATGGACGGCCCCTAAGTTACATATTAAGATAATATAGGCTGCAAATCGTTTCCCAATTTAAGGGCCCAATTAATAGGTATTCGCTTGCGCATGGTAGTGCTTATGAGAAATGACGCTCTGATCGCCATAGAGTATCCCTGCCCCTTCGAAACTGCCTTTAAAAGGAAAGGCCTTCTAGGAAGTGTGATAGGCTTATGTAAGCTGCAAATAAGAGTAATAACAGAATTCGTAGTTCGTAGGTTTTATTTTGGCTTTAATTATATGTTTAATCCTACCAATATTATAAATATAATAAAGTTTATAAGGATGTATGAATGTGTGTATATACGTAAGTTACGCGGGTGAAACCAGGGGTGCAGTTAGTATATCATATATAAAACATATTAATTATCATTCATCATTTTTTTAAGTAAATGTATATCATCATGTATATCATCATCTTGTGTATAACTTTACAAGCAACATGTTGTAATTCTCTATTGGCTAATTGTAAAATTAAAGTCAATCGTTGTATTATTGTGAACATGTAAAGCTGTTGGATAACCATTAAAATAAATAAATAAAATCACTACAGGCCCTCAAAGCGATCTACAACTCGCGTCGCCACGTGGCCGCGGAGCCGGAAGCGAACAAGCCCGTGTCGGTCGCGTACCCGCCCAACGCCGCGCTCGCCGCGCTCAACAAACACGCCTCCGATATGTTCAACCCACGGGAGTTGATGGTGAGTGTGGAACTACCTTTATGTTTTATTGACCAGTATTTTTTATTTCTCCTACAGTGATTTATCATTCCTGTTACACGATTTGTAACAGATCTGAACTTGATTTCAAATAATATATAAAATGGATATAGTGGTTTGATCATCGGATATAAAGTGGAGTTCCTTGGGGACCCTAATATCTATAATATGTTTTATAAAGTGTATTACAAATTAGCAGCGGTATTGACAACTGCTGTTGGAAAAGTTTTCTGCTGTTTAATCTTAAAATTTTAATGATGAAAGAATTTGAAAATAATGTGCTTACATTTTTTTAATATTTATTATTTCATGTTAAGCATATATTTTTTGCAATTTATACATTTCTAAACTGCATATTAAAAAAATATTATTTTTATTTATATTTTATTGACACACCTCTGATACGGGAGGTAATCGATTGGTGTTATAATATTTTTTGTCAATAAATAAAAAAAGTTCACCTCATCACAGCTATATTTAATGTACGTTGCTAGATCGCACACAATTTATATTTGTATAAAATATCGAATTTGTTGAATTTTACATTGTTGGTCCTTCGAGCCGGATCCAAGTGTAATATATGGTTTTTTCACTGAATGCACATGAACGCATTTTCATTAACGTGTCTAACATACGTTTGTGTGCGCACAGCACACGGGCGACACTCGCGCGGACGCAGGGGTGAGATTCACATGTTTTTACACCGTTTTTGTGAATTGGCTTAAAATGTTTAAAAATATCTGTAAAGATGCGAAAGGAAAGTATTGATTTATGTCATAATTTATATTAAGTCTTCTCGTCTTTGCTAAAATACGTGAAATAATGAAAAGTTGAAACTGAAATGTTACTTACAAATAATTACGTAAAATATTATTTTGCATGTATATTTAAACTATTGAGTGGAATAGGTCTGTTCTTCTGAAACAAAGGAAAATTTTAAGCCTTTTCACAAAAAGGATTTTGCTTGTGTGTTGTTTTGTGCGATGGTTTTGTTTTATGTTATTTTAGTTGCTTTAAGTTTTTTACCGTTTTCGTTAAAACTGTGGGTGCCACCCGTAACGTGAATTAACGAAACAGTGAACTGTTAATAATAATGTATAACCTATTTCAATGGAGACGTTTTCATCAATGTCTATATATGAATGAAAATGCTTTGCATGTTTGTTTGTTGTTCTCGTCTATATAAAACTTTGTTAGCTTGTTGTGCTGTTTCGTGTCACTTATAAAAAATAAAAAAATGTCATAATTATGTAAACGAGTAGACACAAATTATTTCTTTTCCGTAAAAGGAAAAGATTTTCTTGATTAATTTAAAATTTACTATGTTAATGGTTAATATTAACTCGTTCGATTTCTACAGCACCCCAGTTTTCATATAACATATTAAGTTTATGTATATATTTAACATAGGTAAATTAAACCAGATGAATGATTATTAATTGAATTTTAAATAATTGTATACGTTGATACAGGATGAAAATGAGGGACCGGTAACTAAGAGCATTCGTTTGACAGCAGCTCTCATTTTGAGGAATATTGTGATCTACTCAAATACAGGAAGGCGGTAAGTGTTAGATATATTAGAATAAAATTGTTCCTATAAGTGGCGTACAATAAAGCATTTAACAAATAAATAACTAATTTAATAATAATCATAAATTTAATAATAAGTAAAGGGATTTCTTGCCCATATTTGGCATTTGAATAGATATATGGAATACTTGGAACGTTATTACGAACAAGATGTACGAACGTACTCAGAAAAAGACCTTTATTTAATTATCTTTTTTTAATAAATATAAATATTTGGGGGCATTTACCATTATTATCTAGTCTTAAATAAACAAATAATTTTATAAATACATACATACTATAGTATAGATAAATTAACACCCAGACAGTAGAATATTAGAATGTCCATAGCATTATAATTTTCTACCCGTGAGGTTCTTCCCACGGCGCAATACAAATTATATTAATTAATACGATTATTTTGTATTTGCAGAATTCTCCGTCAATACGAAGCGCACTTGGCGGCCATAGCGCTCAGCAACGTGGAAGCTTCTCGAACGATTGCGCAGGTCCTCTACGACATGAACAATATATGAGAATCGGCAAATGGGCATGGGCCCTAAGAACAAATATGTCTGACGGTTATACAAACAACAATCCTATTGCTATCGTACATTAATCACGTGATGTTTTTTTTGGCTAATTTACCCCTCTCCCCCTTGGTGATAGATGGTGAGGTGTAAGACTTACCCCCTTATATCACGTGTATTTTTTAGTACCTACAAAATTTTTTAACTATTTTTAAATATTAGTTTTTATTGTATTGTACGCGTAACGCCCCTCTTTGAAGATTAACCTACCCCTTATATCACGTGTATTTTTTTGTATCTACAAAATTTTGTAACTATTTTTAAATATTCATAAAATACTGGTTCAGGTTATTTTTGAAATCTACGCGTAACGTACAGCTTTTCGTTTTAATATAACCCCCCGTCCCTCCTTGAACCTCACGTGATTAATAAACTGTCCCTATACAATAAAGGTGAAGGGATGTTACAGATTTGTTGTGGGCGTGAATATTGTACAATTTACGGCCATTTTCAATTATGTATCAATGATTATGGATAGATTGTTATGTCAGATTATATGATAATAGATAGGCATAAGTCATAGCAAAGTATCCGTCGTTAGGATACTGAAATCAAAGTAAGTGCAAATGAATAGATTTGTCTGACTTTAGTAAGCAAAACAAGGGATAGATAGAATATTGAAAACGGCCGTTAATGAATATGATAGACGGTATTCTAGTTTTTAAACGTTTATTTTTTGTATATATTTTCAGTATCTTTAGTACCGAAATAATAGCAACTAAATCATAAAAACGTTTTGGACAAAGTACTGTAACATGTAACATATTTTGTTTACGTACAACATTTGAAAAAAATAGCATTTTTTTAAATTGGACATGTTGTCGTGTTTAATTTCATAGTGCAAACAACGTCAAGTGGATTACAATATAATGAAAACATGCACAAATAAAAAAATCAGTATTGAGAAATCAAAATAACCTGTCTCTATACTGATTTTTAGGACATAGCTCCTGTAACTTACTACTTTACGTTTGTTATTTACTAATCCCCTTTATATTAGTTTTTCTATTTATTATCTGTTTACATATGGTATTTAAAAATATTCTAAATCATGGCTACAAAATATTAATTAGTAACATGTAGTAGATTTCTTTTGGACTGATTTTGTATACTTTTAAATTGGGTCATAAGATTTGTGGTTAATTTGGTATTTTTTTTACCATTCTTTTCAATACTTAAAGAGGACTTTTGAGTTTTTTTATATCTGCTAGAAGCAACCTACAAACTTTTTTTATAATGCTATAAAATAAAACTAGCTATACGCATATGAAACTATAAGGCAAATACTTAAGTTCAGAGATTAGTCAATATGACAGCTATCTAATAGTTTTATTAAGAAAAATGAATCTATAGTACTTGTATATTTTTCATAAACTTGAAGGCTAAGAAAGATACTTGCGTATTTATTCTATGAAAATCTCTTTTGAATCAAAAGTAAAATAAGTTATAGTTATATAGAATAAGGTTAAAAGGTATGTATAAGGTATGACTGTTAGTTTAGTTGTAGTGTAAACTTAAGATGTACGTGTTAAACCTGAAATACATATGAAGAGGTTGTATACATAACGTTGTTTTTATTTCAATACCTTTTTTTTAAATAAAACTTTTTCCTTTAAAGTTCTGAAACTTTACCTACTCACATCTTTTTGACAAAAATGCAGATTTAAAACCATTTACTCCTCAATGACCTATAAAAGAAAATAGCGTTACTATAAAAAAAGGTCCGTAAAATAAAGCTTGATCTCGTTGATAGGTGCAAGTGAAATAAGCCTATGTATTCCTGATTTTTTTTTAGTACAACGGCAATGGGCTATGAATCATTGTGACGTCAGAAAACTATCGATATTTCAAAAAAACTTAATATTTTTTCTTCTTTTAATTTTATTGATTATATTAATATCGTAACATTACACATATCGTTTGTAATTAAATAAATCATACCTGTTGAATTAAAATCCTTTTAACGGATTTTAAACGCGGTTTATTATGATTTAATCCTTAGTTTCAGAAACTTTATAGCGAGTTATAGTAAGGCGACAATTTTCATCGACAGTTTTTTCATCGATAATTTTTTTTACCCTGAAAGCCCACGGAATGTCAGTTTAAAATATGCCACATAGATAAGGGCTATATTTTACGGAGTATATTATAAATATTTGTAAAATAGGCTATTGTAATAAATCATGTTCAAATTTGACAGTTAGGAAATGCGCGGGAAAGGAACGTGGCTACTTTGTGTGGGCAATTGCAACGACATCGTTAGTTGTAAAGCTTCGAGTTTATTGCACGGATTCTCAAAGTTTTACTACGCCATACACAATTCTCTGCGTTTGAATTTGTTTATTGTATAATCAGATATTACATGTTTGAACAATCAATCAGATAAACCTATTTCATGATAAATTTTCATTTGGTTCATCGGGAATATGTTGCCACCAATGCCCTCTATTTTGTCGTCATTTTGTGCCAATTAAAAATAGAGAGATGCTTTATTTTTTTTATTATTTTGTCCCTTTGTTTCTTTAGACCATACTTAAGAGTTTCTTAAAGTTGAGTTTCCTTTTAGAGCCAGAGCTCTATATATGGATTTGTGATAAAACATTCACTGACTCAAAAGCATCGTAGAATAAAGCGATGCGACTTTCCACACACGGTGTGTTATACGCACCGGTGGCAAGCGACTTACCGTCAATGCGGGAAAACACACGGGTGTGTGATATTGGGATGGGTCAGCTGTACGGTCAGACACACCAGTGTGTTTTCGACAAAATTAATATCGTTCAAATTTAAACTGATATTAAGAGGGAACATTTGTTTTTGAATAATTTTTTAACAAAGAGTACTGGACCGATTTCAAAAATTCTTCCATCATTAGGAAAGGATAACTTTGAGATCTCAAACAATTTCCAAAAAAAAAATTTTATACGTTATTTTTTTGAAAATGGCATCAGTTCATAGTACAATATAAATAAAAAATAATGATGCGTGCACATTTAGAGAATAGCCTTTAAATCGATCGTATCGACAAACAGCACTTTGAGAACCCACAGCTAGTCATTACCTCCACGTACAAAGTTAGATAGCTCCGTTGGAAATTATTGGAATGGCATTTCGAACTAAAACTTTACGCTGAACAATCCTTGCCTAGACGACAGTAACGATATAAATTCAATTTGCGAGTGACATTAATTGTTCGTAGTCTTCCAGTTATTGAATGCAAAACCGTTTATCGATGACTATCGTTACAGGTTGGAATCGTTATCGTTATCGTTGGAAGATTCTAATTTTGAAACGAATAACACATGAAAAACGAAATAAAAACGTCGCTCCTGACCGAATTTTGGCCACGGCGGCCAATCTCTGTAGAGACCAGTACACATGCTAGCGTACACACTTTGTGCACTATGCATAAGAGTGTACGCAAGCACAGGTGCACTCTCGTAATGTTGGACATCTACTATAGTTTTCGCTATATATCTACACCTACCTAGCAGAAATAATTGTTCATCAATCATCTTAAAAATAGTCATGTTATTGAGTAGGTATCATATTTGTACTTCTATACTAATAATATAATGTCGAAAAGTTTGTTATTTTGATTCTGAAACTACAGGTCCAATTGTATAAAAAATGTTTGTGCCATTTTATTTGAGAAAAGGTTTATGCTTTATGCTATTAATATTTTGAGATGAATGAACAATATTTGTATAGAATTCTTCTTTAACGTTAGACTATATACTCAAACATGGAACTTGAAATCCTTTCGTTTTTCCCTAACAAATAATTTAAGACAATTTCCGAAAGTAGTAACTGCTGCAAGTTGCATGCTATTTATAATAGCGTACACAATATAAAACTGCTCTGTATAGTGCCCGCGTTACACTAACGTTGTCAAGTGCAAGAGGAGCACTCTTAGCAAACAATGCACTTAAAATTAATTTTACAAAGAGGTGCATCTCGGCGGTAATTAGAGTCTTTTGAAGCGCCGACAGCGTTTTATTGTCGGCAACTTTACGAGGGAAAGATAAAAGGGCTGCTCGTGGGATATGAGACGAGTTTCCCGGTTTGTAAACGGTACCTTTTAAGATATAGATGTAGACGGCATTGTAAATTAACGTTTGAATCTTTAACAAAATATTTTTTAAAGGATTTTAAATGGGGTTTATTATATCACCCGTGACCACGCTCGCTGTATAGCGCTCGAAACGTCAGGTTAATAATAAGGTAAAATAATGTATATAAAACCGCGTTTAAACTAAAAAGTATTTGATTTAATATTTAACACAAGAAAATACAACCTTATAATCTCATACTCAAACAAAACTATATTTTATCTCAACGAATTCGTCGATAACTTTTCTTGTCACAAAAACTTATCAGAAAATCTAAACACTATAATTTTATTGATATTACACTGTATTAGTTAGAAATATCGGATTAAGATTTAAAGATTAAGATTAAAAAACATTTTTCCTTATAAGAATCACCTTTACTAAAAGCACAAAAATTTATCAAATTATTAAATGGAAAATCCATAGCACATTACTTTTTTCATCTAAACGTGTGGCCATCGCAGATTTACGTTAAGCGTCCATAGATAAGCATCGTATCTACGCATTCTCTATAATTATATCGAACTAGCTGATCTGCGCGGATTCGCTCCCGTAGCATAATATAGGCTATAAAATATAGCCTATGTATGTTACTTGTGGATAATGTAGCTTTCGAATTAAGAAAGAATTTTTAAAATCAGTGCAGTCGTTTTTGAGCATTACAACCAAATAAACAAAGTTTTCCTCTTTACAATATTAGTGTAGATACAACATCCAACATAGATGATAGACGACATCGGCAGATGACGTCGGCATATGCATCTGCTGATGTGTACATCGTAATATTCTGTGTACGGAATGTCACAGAAATGCGTCTATTGATTCGCATCGTACGGAACGTATTTTCTATAAAAATGAATCCAATGCGATATAAATCGTTAATAATGTATTTGTTTTCATGCCCAATTGACTTTCAATATTATTATAAAAGTATCTAACTTTATTCAAATGTCCGCCGTGCCGTTAAACTCAATAGGCAAAATAAATAAAGCTGCACCATGCATACAGGGAAATAAAAACACAGCTAAATATCATTTAAAACGCGAGTGCATTTAAAATGGTTTTGAGCTCCCGTTTATAGAAATAGAGTTAGGAATTGTACGAAAAACTTTTTGCTTTCCACGACCGCCGTGTTATAATTGCATTTAGTACAAACGCAAAACAAATTCGTGTTAATAAAAAATAACGGGCGTGTTCTAGAATAATCATTTGTATAATGTTGCTTAAAATAGTTTGTACTGTTTTTAAATTCCTCCTCGTTAAATGTTGCATAATTTGTTTTACGTTCCATTTTACGATTACTGCATGAACGTTGGATATTTCTTATTGTTTTTGTTTATTTGTCCCGAGATCAAATCTATAAGGAACACCTAAACCTCCCACTCACATCTATCAAAATAGTGTTAATCAATACTATAGGAATAGAAAATTCTGTTCTATATTTGAAATTCAATAATAGAGAATAAAAAGAAATTGCTATGAAAGTATAAATTCCGCGATCGCTAGTAAGTCACTTGCTGACGCGACAGTATTTGTTACTATTGACAATGTAAGCGTGCAAACATTGGCACTAAATGTATTGCTGCCTATTGTTACTGGCTTGGCTTGTAATTAATTCTCGACTGAACAATGAGCTTAGATCGATCCAACTGCATCGGTCACAGACACGAAAATAAGTTAGGAGCGATCTTTTAGAATTAAAATTGCTGATTAATTTATTGAGGCGAAACTTAAAGGTTAATTAAAATGCCTATATTCAATCACAATAAATCTATTAAATTAGAACCTAGTATAGTATAATATTATCTGTGGCCAAACCTAAAAAGTTTATGTTACACAATGTTATTTATTTTTTTATGGCCTAAGGGGGTATGCGAGTAGGTAGGCGTTAGTTTTGGCTAGTATAGTATTATATTATCTGTGGTATTGGTTAATTTATATTTCTATAATTTTTAATCATATTATTGAGTTTAGTGTCATGGCAATCTGATGTAACGGGAAGAGGTCTAATTAGTGAGGGCACTTCTTTAAAATCTCATGCACAGTTCATTACGGCGTAGTAGTCTACGATTGCGGGTTGATGTTTGGTGTGCATTTTTTGAAGATAGATCCTGTGAAAGTACATAATCTTAGTGATTAAGGTGGTGATATTATTCCAAAAGTATAGGTATTTAAATGAAAGCTAAAGAACCTTCTGAAGTACAGTGCATCGCGATCCTGTCAAGCGTGAGTCCATCATTATAATTATTATATTAAGTTTTATAATAATTGTGCACTTTTAAAATTTATTTGAAATTAATTCATGTAGGTATACATTCGCTTTAGACAGTTTTAAGTAGGGTCATTCTAGATTCACAGAGATATTACTACAGTAAAACTAAGGCGATAAAAGTCAATATTCCATCACAATTAATGTATAAAATAAGACCTTGAAGATGAAGAATTTCTGCTTGATGCCTCACTAATTATCTTAGTGTTATTACTCAAGGTGTCCGGTACAGGCCAGGTTAACTGGAGATTAATTAGGGTCGGTTAAGTGTCGTAAATCATCCTCAACTCTAGCTATACCGTATTTCTGCTGTTTGTTTTAGAATTGGAGACTCGTGTAAATTTGTTTCGTGGCGAGGTATTTCAGACAGTTTCAGATGTTACGACATTACTATGGTATTATTATTTATTATTTATGCCCAGATCTATAAAAATTAAACGAGTAGTTTTATTAGCGTGGCGTTAACATAATTACCAATAGTTGGTTCCAATTGATTGATAAAGCGATTCGTATTTAACTCTCGATTCATAATGACGTTCTACGCAATACGAAATAATTTCACCATCATTAAAAACCTTAAAATAAATTAGTGTATAATCATACTTATTGTTTTATATACTGAATAAATGTCCTGTAAAAATATAGAGAGCTAGCTCACAATGCCAATTCAGTATAATAGTAGGTTAGATTGAACAACAATGCAAAATGTTAAGAATAAACGTAATATAAATCTTGCGATGTCAAAATTGGCGAATTAAGAGGAAGACATTGATCATCAAAATTACAACGGGTGTAAAATTACCCAATCCCTCTTCATTATCAAATATTCTTACAAAATGAACACTTACACATCGGTCGAAATGGAGTCAAATTACTTGGCTATTTGATACGGCCAGATTAATTTCTATTCTTCACATAATTGTCGGGAAGTGAAGAACAATGGAGACGGATGGTCGTGGGCATCGATCACATTCTGAGCTTTTCGCTGTCAAGGTGTTTGCGATTGTCCGGTGAACGCTTGAAATTAATTGCAGCTTGAAATAGCTTTGGAATTAATATGGAAAGAATGCTTTTTTTCCGATAGTTGCATAATATGACTACAATTACTTTAAAATATACATCCCGAATAACATTTTTTTATGTTATATGCTGGCAAGCAGAGCATGCGTATCACCTGATGTTAAGTGATTGACCGTAGCCCATGAACATCTACAACATCAAAGTGACGCACATGATATTGAAAGGGACTTAAGGGAAGGGAAAGGAGTAGAATTGGATGGCACTGGAATAGGATGGGAATACAGGCCTCACCATACGAAATACAGTGTAATCAGTGTTTCACACCGATCTTCTGCTGGGAGGGGGGTAATTTTACCGGTGCGAGCTTGGCTCCCACTATTGCTGTAGATGTTATGCAGCAGAATTACCCTCTTTCGCCTCTTACGACACCCACATGTAGAAATTATACTTAGGTATCTATCTAAAACAAGAAAAAAGCAAGTAAAATTTGGTCGATTTACAAGTTTAAGCTACTATACCTTTAGTAAATTGAGTTAAAATAAAAATAAACGGATTCTGTTTACGGTATTACAATTTTCAGCTGCTATCACTTGAGTATCTCACTTGTAGAATACTTATTGGTTACGGTTGTTTCCTTCAAAATGCTATCTCACAATCTACACAACATTATTGTTGATAGGCTTAAATGGATAAGCTAAATCGTTTGAAATCCTGAAAATCCGGCATCGTAACGGGAGTCATTAACATAATTTGAAACCTTAATTGTACCCCCGAGCCTTTTCTGTTTTATGGGCTCGTTACGATTCTTATAGCTTGTATAAGTATACAATTTTGACAACTTTTCAAGTGTAATAGAACTTGATACAAGATACTCGTTGATACCCGTACATTACGGGGAAGAAATGTTAGTCGATGTTTACGTTATAAGAAGCCTAAATTTACACATTCAGTTTTAATTTGGTGACTGAGAATAAGAAAGGGTTATAGTAACGGTGTCAATGTACATCTATTGTACATATTTTGAGCTGGAATGAATTTATTCCTCTATCTCATTAATGATACAGTATTCTTGACTTGACTTGATCTTTGTTAACTATTTTGTTTCTTTTTGTTAAAGATATTCTTGAAAACTAACAAAAACAAATTGAGTTATTTCATTCGACAAAACTTAACAATTATTAACAAATAGGTTATATTTTCGTAAATATGTAACTCACACTTCAACAAAATTTCCAGCCAATTTGAAGTACAAACGCTTTTTATCAATGTACATCTCTTGGGAGTGGTAAAAATGTATTAGCGGCGGGTAGTTTTCGCTTGATAAGGGTTCAGTTTTATGGACGACCGGCTGTATCCCGATTTATTGATAGACCCCTGTCACAGCCTCGCGTCTCAATGTATTGACATCATAATTCCTTTTTGGACAACCCTGATTCTGATTTGTTTCAATTGTTTTAATAAATCTTGGGATTTGGTCTTATTTTTGGGCCGTTTTGAATAATAACCTTTTTTCGATCAAGTATTTTTCAAAAGTCAGTGCCGTAAGGTCAGAAACTACTTATTTTTATTGCCACTTAAAGCTTTTATGTATGCGTTGATTGACTGATAAAATGATTAAGTTAATATACCTACATAATATAATAGTATCTTATCAATAACTTAAATTATGTTTAACAATAAGTTTTCATAGTATCGGGCTTCATTTATAGACCCCTATCACAGCTTCACCTCTCAATGTATTGACGTCATAATTCATTTTGTGACATCCCTGATTCCTTTGAATTGTTTTAGTGTCTTGGAATCTCATACAAATGCTAATTCGGTGATATTTTTGCTTGTATATGATCGTTGTGAATAACACTTTTTCGATATAATACCTTTCAAAAGTAACAGCTTTGAGGTAGAGAGCTCCTTCTTTTTATAGAGGGTTAAGCTTTTATTTATGCGTCAAACGGGTGATAAAATTCTTAAGTGAATATACAAAGAAAAATCTATTGCCAATTAAGAAAGTACACGGAATAAACTTAATAGTATTGAAATTATTTAGGTTACGCTTGTACCAAAAAAGTTAATGCACGCAGTAATAGTTACTTTTTTTCATATTGATTATTTATTGCAGCGTATGTAACTTCAGATAATGTTTTACGTAATTTACGATTATGAAGACAAATCGTGATTAAATATATAAGCCTTTATGTCATTCTATTTTAGATCAAATGAGTAAACAATAATTACCTAGGTCCTAGAGTATAATATAATATCTATTAAATAAAAATTAAACAACGTACCTCCAAACCTGGTAACGATTTTCTGTTATTTTTCACATTGTTTGCGTTTCTTCTATACTAATAAAAGCTTCCTCTATATTTTTCTATAAGGGACTGTGTCTATTTTGGGACGTCCTGTATAGAGGGTTAAGCGGAAAATGTATTTAAGCGATCTGCCAATAAAACGGTGCGTTGTTTTCGATTTGAACGCCTAAGGGAAAATATAGGCATAACTGTGTTCAGTAAAAGGGTTGTTTTTGTGGCATAAGGGTAATAAAAATTATATTGTGGCCGTTTTTACATTTTTCGCATGCGAATATCTTATTTGAGTGAGCCGTAAACCATTTTTGGTTACGTTAAATGTTGAATGTGCGGTTAGTTCCTGAAGAACGTGCTTGGTTGAAACAATTGACTGCTTCATTACATACGATGATGTTGATGAATAATAAATGAAAGTAATTTAAACATGTAAATAAATTTAAAAAAATGTATATTTAGATCTCAAGGGTCATAGAAGAGTAGTTTATGGATGAAATATATTTAAAGCGGTGATTATATAAAGTACCTAAAATACTTATATTACCAAGAAATTATGAGGACAACACAGACAGGACACAGAATAGGGACCGAATAAGGCACGGAAGGAGCTTGCACCGGGGAATTTACCACGCCCTACAGAAAATCGGCGTGAAACAGTATACACTGTATTACGCATTTCGGTATTTTTTCGGTCCGAGGGTCTGTATTCCATTTCCTTCATACTTTCTACTTCTCTCTTGAAAGCTCGCAAGACACCTGCTACAATTCGTGTGTCTGTTGTTTGAGCTACGATAGTCGCTTTACTGATGGTACAGTGCCGTGCTTGATACTAAACGGCACGCTCTGCTCGCCTGGTCCAAAAAACAAAAAAAAAAATAAACTTATGATGTGTTAGTTCAAAGCTAAATCGTTGCAGAAAATGAAAAATATAGCCATGAAAAAGTATAAGTTAGACTTTCACGGTTGCTATCAAGGTTGGAATGCAAATAGAATTTAATTTTATAACCTTTGTGCTGCATTTCTGCAAATATTTTTACAATAATATTCATGTTAGCGCGAACTTGAAACACAAGTGGAGTCAATGGGAACTTTGTAAATTGCAGATTCATTTTATGTGTTCGCAATTTTACTTTCATATTTCCAGCTTTTAAAATTTAACGTTTGATTTGTATGAGCAAACATAGCAACTTTAGTTTGGTGAATACAGAATACTTTTTTATAAAACACGGGTTTTATTTAGTGAGCAACCCAACCTAGAGATAATTGTACCGTATGATTTATAACTTCTTTGACTTCAAAAAAGAAGGTTCTCAATTATTTTTTTCTTGTTAAATTGAAAATAGGTAAAGGCACCAAGGCACTTTGAATAGATTGCAAATAATATAGAATAAAAGTTATTTTCTACTTTTTAGTGTGAGGGACTATTTTATTTTTTGACAAAAAGTTATTATGGATGTTAGTTGAAACAAACAAGTAATAAAAATGAAGAAGTTAGGACTGCCCTCAGTCCTAAATTTTAATCCTTTTATATCTTTTGTGTTCTAAAATTCAACTTTACACGAAAAGTATAAGGTTGATATTTGATTGGGTTTAATGTTACACGATAAAGTTGGTAAAGTCACGTCTGATCAATTTATCAATACAATGATAGATCGAAGTTCGCCAAGAGAATGGATGGATACGCTCAATCATTAGTTTCATGGCTATATTTCGTTACTGGCCTGAAAAAGATGTGGGTGTAGTGTTTTGACATAATTTATAATAATTGATAAAATTCATTTTATAAAATTATTTCTATTTGCCACGTTTAGGTTCAATCATACTATTTAGATATAGATGCCCGTTACAAAACCAATAAATAAGTAAGAATATCGTTTAATAAAGAAATAAAATGAACTTATACAAAATTTTATTCGTAAACCAAAACAATACTAAAGCAGTATTATTTTTTGAAAAATATATTCAAATTCCAAATTAATTTCAAATATTAGCATTTTTTTTTCGCTCCCGAAGCGAACTTTAATGCATCAAGCCCCGGAGGGGGTCTTTTATCTACGCCTGATATTAATCTTTTAAGAAAAGCAATCGCTATATGCGGATTCAGCCCTTTGGGACAGGCCAGGGTACAATTCATAATAGTGTGACAACGGAACGCGACAAAATCATCTCTCAAGTCATACAGCCTCGCTGCCGTGTCTTGGTCTCTGGTGTCTACGATCCATCGGTACGCATGAAGAAGTGTAGCGGGTCCAATAAACCGCCGACCATTCCACCAGTAGCTGGGGCAGGCTGTGGAGCAACAAGCGCAAAGAACGCACTCATAAAGCCCCACCAGCTTCGCTTGGTCTTCGATGCTTTGAGCGTATTGAAAGTCACCGAGCTCACTCTTTCGTTCTCGAATCAAATACGGTCGAATACTATTGTAGCCGTTAAAGAAATGCGTCATATCTACTACCAAATCTCTGATGACGTACATGTGAGGAATGGGGTAGATGGAAATCGTTTTATCTGGAGGAATTTCTGTGATACAAGCGAGGCAATTGTTTCCTTGTAAGTTGATAGCGCAGGAACCGCAAATGCCTTCTCTACATGATCGTCTGAACGCGAGTGTCGGGTCCATATCCTTTATCTTTATCATAGCGTCGAGCACCATCTTTCCACAGGTGCTCACGTCCAGGTCATAGTTTTTCATTTTGGGCTCACTTTTCGTAGTGATTCCGTCGAATCGGTACACTTTAAAAACTCTCCTAGGATCGACCATCTTTTTTTCTTTAACTGGGGGAGGTTTTTGACCAGAATAAAATTTAATCATAGTGTATAATATATGTGTTCTATTGTTGACTATTGGTTTGAACATGATTTAAAGAATTTATAATATTTAACTTAGTTACTAAAACTGATATATTTTACAGAAATAAGTCAATTATGAATATGATTTAATAATGACAAATATCCAATTATATAATTTGTCAGGATTTGTTAAACGTCACAAAATTTTATGATTAAAGATTTTTGGTATTATAGAGTTCCTATAATGATGAAAAATCTAAAAATAGGTCTAATAATTATTTGTAGATCCCTTTATTCCGTGTTTAAACGCCTACAACTTTAACTTAGATTACTCTGTTAAATATACGGTTAAGCGCACACATCAAAGATAAAGTAAGTGCTTAAACATCCCGTAACTAATCCGGGACCGGAGTGTAAATAATAATGTGGGTGGGATAATTTGGGTATATTTGTTACTAAGGCGCGCTAAATATAGTGACGACTGTAATTTATAAATAGTAAAATAATGTGTTGCTAAGTAGAGAAACGATTCGGCAGAAACAATTAATAAGTATGTGTAATGTGTATGCAATACATTTCTAACATAAATTCTTATTTTTTTATGCGCAGTACAACAATTGTAGAAACTTAACATTAGTCAGTTCACTACTGACTAATGTTAAGTTTCTACAACAATAAAACGAGCGAACAAACGTTTTACTTACGGGCAGTACAATATCCTACTATGGGTAAATTTAAAGCGTATCTATAATAAACGGCGTTAACATAACCACAGAAACTTGGTTTTGATTGGTTGATTATAATTGCTCGTTAATGAAAACGATTCGTATCTTTTATACTATAACATTTTTTTTTATTTATAGCAACCCGGCCTAAGATTTGCATTCACTTATGAAGCCACGACTAATCTCGGTTTTGGTAATGTTTATTATACATTACCTATTATACTTAAAAATATTTTATTGAATATGGAAAGTACTCCTGTTAAAGCAAAAAAGAAAACTAGATGATGACATTGTGTTAAATATTCGAAATATTTATTTATTTGTTAATAAAAAAAGCAATATAAATATTATAATCAGTAGTTTCTAAGTTTTATCGAACATACGTATCTTTATTACACATTATATTAGGGTTATTAAAGCTTATGATATGCCGAAATGGTTTAGGAAGATTGATTATTCGCTCATAAAAGAAATAATAAACGTTGTTTATGTGCTTGTCAAATAGATTGATATAATGGGGAGTAAGCGGAAAGGATATTATGATTTAGATGTGCTAAATTCGCTGTTGTCCGTCCTTGTTTATCGTAATGATTAATACTTAAAGTAAGTAATTAATACTTACAGTATGATGCCGGTGGTCTATGAAGATCTCGTAAATCCCCCTCTACACATCGGCAGACGCATACGCGGACGTAAATTGGCTGTCTAAGGATAGACATATTACCCCGTTTTCACGTCGTCAAGACATCAGCGACGATGATTAAGTTGACGTCCGCGTATGCGTTTGCTAATGTGTAGAGGGGGCATAAGTAACAGATCTTGTGCAAATAATTTAACTGCTTTTTGTTAGATAATATCGTAAAACGTAGCTGAAATTTTATAATTATAGAGCTATGTATTAGAGTTTATGAAGACTTTTGGGTGACAATACGACGACCATATTAGATCGAAAAGCTGGATAAGACGGTACCTATCTTACGATTTGCGGTACTTATAAAAATTGAGTAATCCAATCATTAAAAATACGCCAAAATTGTTTTCAGACATGAATTTTCTCAACATAGTTTGTCACCTCTCTTGTAAAATGTTTATTTATGTATAGTGGTTTTCATACTCCATCGTCGATAAGTGGATTAACGCGTGTATGACCTGTAGACGTATGAATAGTCTGTGATTCTAAATAAAATACTTTTTAAAGGATTTTAAACGCGGTTTATTATATATTATTTTACATTATTATTTAACCCGACGTTTCGAGCACTTTACAGCGAGCGTGGTCACGGGAGACTGAGATGGCAGTTGTCTTCATGAGTGTTTCAAAAATTGTGTCTCCATTTATTTCCTCGAAGATGGTATTTGGAAAATTGGTTCGGATTCTTGCAATATTGACTTACAGTGTCCTCTTGTCTTTTGGTATGCTTGAATAATAATGTAAAATAATGTAAAATAATGTATAATAAACCGCGTTTAAAGTTCTTTAAAAAGTATTTTATTTAAAATGGAAAGTACTCGCGTTAAAACAAACGCAAGATTATAGTCTGTGATTCGTTTACCCGGTTCACATTCACATGAGAATTGTAAAATGACAGTTGACTTGGCTTAACGAACAACATGCATTACATGCGTTCTCTCATTTCTCTTATTCCCATAATATATATAATCTTTTATAATAAATAGACACACTATTGATTTATCATCAACACTTACACATTTAACATTATTGAAGAGGAAAAAAAATCTGAAAAAATGTCTGGTTGATAAAATCTTTTAAAAATTAAAAAAGAATTCTGAAATTATCATAAACCAAATCAAAACAAAATAAAACATAAACATTGAAAACTTAATATTAATAACTAACCTAGTAATGTAAATCTTTACTTAAAAATACTTGTACACTATGAGATCAATTTCTTAATATCCCTTAAAAAAGCAATTTTTTACTACTTCGGAAGATGTCAATGGTATAACGGGATTCTACGTGTTTTCATTATGTTTGAGAGAGTTTTAAAATCAAATTTCGAATATTACTCGTACAAATATTATTTAAATAAAAGAAAATTTAAAATTTTCAGTTCAATTCTCCAATTTCAGTTTCGTTGAAGGTGAGACCGCTTCAGATTTTGGTTCAATAGTCTGTACACAGTGCAGTCCAATTCTGTTGGAGCTCAAATTTTCTAAGCAAATTTTCCTTTGGACACACAGAGCTTTGTTGATAAAGTTAAAACGACAAAGGTTGTCCTGTAAAGAAATTGTAGTGTTTTTTAAAATAATACACTGGGTAACACAATAATTACATATATTTTTTAAATACAAAGAAATTAAATTAGTACCCATCCGATTTGCGAATAGAGCAGATATGTCGTAATATTATACTGACTAATTTTGTAATAACAAACAGGAGAACCGAAAGTATCTTAATTCAATATCTGTTGGTACATTTTAATTATCCGACTGTGACAGAAGGAGGGTAATGTTTTTCATGAGTATGTATATTTGAATGTCTGTCGCAGTAAGATAGATAAAGCCTTAATATAGTTATATCCCTAGGGATATAATTTTATGCCGTAACATAGTTATAGGAAAGCGATTCATTACTATGTCACTCAAATTTACGACATTTGTAGTCCATATTATCTCATACCCTTCGCGTATCCCATTGATGGATTGGTAGTTAAAAGGAGTTTTCAGTTCCAATTTTTATTTAGCAATTTCTTCATGCATCGCATAAAGCGGAGATTTACAATTGATTGATCGCCTCGCTAGTCTTTATGTCAACGGCATTAATATGAAGACACAGTTCGATAAATGCGGTAAAATTTGCCCTTTTAATATAGATTTTAATGCAACCACTTAAGATTCATTTTGAAACGTTTTATAGCGA
Source organism: Phoebis sennae (assembly GCA_001586405.1). NCBI lineage: Eukaryota > Metazoa > Arthropoda > Insecta > Lepidoptera > Pieridae > Phoebis > Phoebis sennae. Next base: position 151,176 of record LQNK01000822.1, on the reverse strand, counting down.
TATGGTTGGAAGGGTCACGCTTTGATACTTGTGATTGATGGATCTGAAGAT
>LQNK01000822.1:122147-147909 GCA_001586405.1 Phoebis sennae | reverse complement strand
ACGATGATAGCGGGGACCTCAGGGGCTGGCACTTCGGTGATCTGCAAGGAATTGTGTGATTATGTTGATGTTAGTAACAAATATTCGCAGATGGATTGCCTGATGTATTTGATGAGTTATTAAATACTCATTTATAGTACAAAATGAAATATAATTTCCGTTTTTGTTTAAATATTCCAAATGCGGGTTTTATGTTATATTTAATGGGACCGACCAATCTTTTATAATCCCGCAGTTGCTGAATTCTGTTCGAAATTATAAGCTTCGCCTCAGGAATTGTGACAGTCAATTGTTTTGCAATAATTTAATATTTTGCTAAGGTATTTGCCTTTCGTATCAAAGACTTCGTCTTAGAAGGATTATACAATCTTGTTCGAATCGAAGGTAAGATTTACAATAATGATTATTAAGTTAGGTAAATTAGCCAGATAAGTTTTTGTATATCAGTATTAATATTATTAAAGGGGAAATGAAATTTAGACACGATAGGTTACTCATGCAAATGAAGTCGTAGTTTGAATAATATTTTACCTGTTGTTGTTGCTTGTTGACGTTGACGATGACCTGGACAAGGGGGCTTGGGTTCAAGACGGCGACGGGGCTGGGGCTGATCTCATGGACCTCAGGCTCGTTGGGGATCGCAGCGGGGACGGGCACGAGGATGGAGTCCTGAGAGAGATCATCAAGATTAAGGTGGTGTGTTTAAAGCAAATGCTTCGGCGTGCCTGTGAGTCCAAGGTGAGCACAAGGTGTGTGTAGGAACATCGAGGGGTTTTAGTCGGTGTGTTTAAAGCAGTTAGTGTTGAATGATTACTTTAATGGTCTATTATTAAAAGATTCTTAGTTTAATCGTCTTGTGGCGACTTTAATCGTTTTATCTTTGAAATTGTTGTGTGGCAAATATGCAAACTGCTCAACTCTAGAAATAGGCAAGGAAGCTGTTTGCTATCTATGACAAAATGTTTGATATACTTTTTATATGCTTAATATTTCAAGGAATATTGAATTTATTGTGTTAAAGGATAATGTGAAATGAAGTTCCTGTTAACGTATCTGGTATATGATATGAATCTGTTATTACAACTTACAACTTGTTGTCCAGAGTGGATGGCAGCGTACAGGTCGTTAAGGGCACTCTCCAGGTAGGGGATAAGAGCGGGGTCGGTGTTGGGGTTAGCCAGAGCAGCGCTCAACTCCTCCAGGGTCCAGGAGCTGGGGAAGGCAGCTCCCACGGCGAGCAATGCGGCGAGGACAGCAAAGAATTTCATTTTTATGCTGTGGAAAGTACTTGGTTAAAGAGGATACATGTTGAAAATTTGTTCTTTGAAATAAATGAATATGGGTGGTGGTTTGGGTGGAAAAGACTTTGAAAGAAAGATACATTTTTCTTCAAAAATATGTATATTTTTAATCAATCTTTGCTATGAACTTTGAAATGGATTATTGTGAAATCAATGAGTATGGGGGATGGTTTGGGGGATCAGACTTTGATAGAAAGATACATAAAAAAATACACTTAAAAAAAAGGACTGAACCATCTTTGCTATGAACTTTGAAATGGATTATGCTGATCAAATTTCAGGACACCAATTTAGCGGATGTTTGTGGTGCATGGAATATATGTATATAAGATTAAACAAATATATTTTTTTACTTTTTTGGTAATAGTGATGGGATGAATATCCAATAAGGAAAATGATAATTTTTTCTTCAAAGCACAAGGATTTATCAAGTAGGGAGGTTCTTGAATATAAACTACTCAAAAAATTGTTCGTTATATTTTCTTTGCAATTTGCAATTTTGTAAGAACACAATACAAATTGCCAGACAAGTCTATGTATAAGATTTATACTAATTAATTTGTTTATACCAAAAATATTCGTATTATTACTTACCAAGTATTGGAATACAAGTGACTGATTGTCTACAACTATCACTTTATATACAAAAATTGGATAGTTTATTGTTCCCTAAGTCACTATCTGAATTTAATCTTTATTACGACACCGCTATAAATTTAATGCTTATTAGCTTCCTGGGTTTTAACGTATAGTGATGAATTGCGTATTTATCCTCATTTCAAATAATAAATATAGAATAATTTTTTTTCAGGATTTTGTGCTTAAAAATATTCGAAATCAGAGGTCAGAATTGCCTTGGCCTTGACAAAATTAAATTCCTTTATGTAAAATTATTGCCAGAAAAAATATTAAATGTTATTCAATAAATAATAATTATTCTTATAATTTCTATGAGAATCGCAGAATAATGTTACAGTATAAACACACAATTTTTCAATTTTGTAGGATTTGACATAATTTATTCAGTCCCATCCATTTGTCACCAAAATTTTGTATAAAAAGCTCAATAGGTCTACACGAGTTCAATTTTCTACTCACAATCTATTTTGTTTTACATTTTTGAAATACATTCTAATTCTATTAGAATATAAAAAATAGAATAATATACTCGTAGGCTTAGTACAGTTCAGAGGTACATAAACGTACTATTTTACGACTTTTCTATCCAAAGCGAGCGCCGCCGTGTAATAGGTAATACGGCACATCTAGACCAGAATTCCAGGCAGATAGATTTATTACCCCTCCAATTTGTAAACCTCCAGCTATTCGCTAGGTGCAAAGTAGGTGGTGGGGAACACTGAATCGATCGCAGAGCTCACCGTGGCTAAAAAAGCAACTTATAGCGGACGATTTGTCACTTTTTACCTGCATTAAAGATACGCGCGAGCATTTTAAAAATAAATAAACATGCTTCTATTATAAACTAGCTTTCCGCCTGCGGCTACGGCTTTGTGGGTTTTCGAAACAGAAGTGGTATGACAATTTTTCCGATTTAGAAACGTATGTCTGTAAATATATCTCGTCAATAGTTAATTTTTGAAAATCCCTCTTATAAATTTCTATTTTATTTTAAAGGAACTATCCAATAATTACAATTTAATAACTGTTTTTTTAAGTCCAAAGTATATCCTTAATAAAACATAACGAAAGTTCATGTTTGTACAATTCTAATATTTTTTTTAAATATTAATTTTTTTGTTTGTTAACCGATTTGAATGGAAGAAATACTAAAACGTCTGGGGGGCTTGCCGTAATATACCGCAAAAAAAATCTAAAAATAATTGTTTTGAGTTTCGAAGCATATAAATGAAACACGAAACACAATTTTTTTCTTGAAAATATTTAATCTAGAGACACGTCTACAATTTTATTATATAAATATAGAAAATCAAATAATTATTTCTTTTTAATGTTGCACACGCCAAAACTAATGCTTTACCTTTGTTGGTTTTATGAGGTTGGAAGGTGATTGCTCGGAAGTTTTTATAATTAATTTAGCCATGAATAACTGAAAATACACAAAAAGCCTTCATCATAAACGATACTTTAGTGATATTATGATCGTCTACGATATGTTAATCAATTAAAATTGTTTATTTCTTTACATACTTTCTGTGAAGTCCGCCATGAGAAAGTCCATCTATGCTACTAAACTTTAATGATTGTGGCATGTATTTATGTATAAAAAAGATAAATATTATTATTGATGGAATAGATTTAGGTAGAAAACTAATAAAGTACGAAGTACCATTAGAAATAATTGTTTGTTATTACTTTTCGTAACGACGGTAGGCTATTTGACATTTCAAAGTCCGCTGCCATTGCGACCGCTAGTTGGCGGTGTCATCGCGCACCTTGCCAATATTAGTGTACAGTGTGGCCTCTTGTATTATTTGTATTCTCGCCGGGTTACAAGGCGTTTTTTTTTCTTTTTATTTTATTTAATGTGTGAATGTGAATCTTTTGGATTGAGTTTCCTAGAAATATGTTTATTTATGAAAAATATTTTGGTTCAATTCGAACGTTTCTATTGAAATAATAATCCCTAAAATATTAAATGAAGGAGAATGAGCATTTTGGACTGATAGGTAGACTCACTACATTCCGGAGATTAGAGAATAAAAGGCAAAACCCGTACGTATACGTTTATCTGTGTGCGAGTTATGTTACCATATATTGATTGGATTAAGAATTTGAATAAGCCAAATAAACTTTTGTTACAGGGGCAAGTATAATTCACCTTATTATTTTGCTTTTGGAAGCAACATTTACAGTGTTAGAATAACACAAGATGACCTCGTGACATGCTATGTCACACTAGACAAACGATTTTGTATTTGCTTTTCGACGTTGCGCAGGAGATATTATAGTGCACAAGTGTACGCGCGAACACAAGTGCACTCTCTCTTCCTTTTACTCTCATAACCCGATGGGACGGTAGACCGACACAACCGGAGAGAGTTCAGGCGCAGGACCGACGGCTTTACGTGCTCTCCGAGGCACGGGGGTGTTCCAACACCGCCAACTTCCAGACTCAGGGCTGTTACTATGATTTCTTTGTCAGAAAAATCCTAATAACTTTTTTTTTTGGCCTTACCCGGGAATCGAACCCGGGACCCGTCGATCTGTAGTCAAAGATACAACCACTAGACCAACGAGGCAGTCATGGACAATACTGGAGCATCAATTGCATACATCCTTTATATCTAAAGGGAATTTTTGATTGTTGTTAACTCTCTGATCCAATTTGATAATTTAGGGTGTAGAAAGAAATGTCCGTCACCGTAAATGTCGAAAAACCATATCCCACGGAAAGCTATTATTCCGAGAGCTAGGACCATTTTTGTGTAGGTGTTTGCGGCTTGCCGAAAGCTTCTATTATATCCCGACATGAAACTATAGACCTGGCTACGGTACTTTTGGATACGTCCTAAACGCAATACATTAATTGAGATTATCTGATAGCGCCTCCTTCTTCTTTTGATTCTGGCATTCCTGTCACAGACAGAATTTGCCAACATTTGTTACTTCTGCCGGCCTCATAGTGTCAATGGACTTATAAGTATTACAAAAGTGCATATCGATGCAATGTCATAATATTTATCAGTTTTTATTTGATTAGCTATCGTGCAGTAATGAAATTATCAGTTAACAAAAACCAGTGTCGAAAACTTCGTTCCCTTTGAAGGTGAAACAAGATTTTTTACAATATTTAGACATAGATATATGAGTGCGTTAGACATATTTGTTTTTCTAAAACTACATTTTTTTCAAATCATAACTAAGAATTGTCTTGATATTCATATGTTTTTTTATTATAATCATATTTATATATTCAGTTTATGAAGGTGTTATTAGTTAATACGTTTTTTTTATTGTTTATAATTGTAATACGTGTTATAATCCTAATCTATCACGCGTCTTGAATTCATTGTTTGGCGTCCTTCTCATGTTAAATGTTATCTTGGAGAAATTTATGGGTTTAATATATTATGCCATAAAGATAGTGACGTATGGGTATAATTGATTTTTGACGATCTGTAAATGCGTGATAACTGATAATGTTTGATAAATTTGTATTTTTATGAAACGGGCTACTGTTGTCCTCCTTCTTTCCGTGAAGTAGCAGAATTTGACACTCTTTCTTAGGTTCTGAACCTCCAATGACAAAAAAACGGAATCCTAGTAGGATAACTTCGTTGTCCGTCTGTTCGTCTGTCTGTCAAGTCCTATTTCTCAGAAATGACTTAAGCTACCAAGCTGGTATGAACACTGGTATTTATCCCGTCTTTAGGCCTTGAAAAACTTATAGGCAAACACGATCAAAGGAAATAAGCGTATTTGTTGCATTTTTGCAATATCGCAATGTCAAATCATATAGGCTGCTGACCTTGATTCACGAAATTTCCTCAGAAGCAAGGTCATATAGCACATGTAAAGGAATTTTTTTAAAACTATTTTTGTAACACTAACTTCTACTATTAAATAAGTATTTTATAACATACTAGCGACCCGCCCGGCTTCGCACGGGTTTAATGGATGATATTATACATAAAAACCTTCCTCATGAGTTACTCTATCTATTAAAAAAAACCGCATCAAAATCCGTTGCGTAGTTTTAAAGATTTGAGCGTTCATAGGGACATACAACATGACACATGACAGAAAAAGCGACTTTGTTTTATACTATGTAGTGAAGTCAGATATAAACTACCTACGTAATGTAGAAGAATATAGGTAGGAATAAAGTGACACATTCTTCAAAAGCAATATTATTTTCTTGAGAATAAAGATATTTTTAGATGTGCTAGAGCTCATGATTGGACAAATTCGACAGGTAACTGATAAAATGTGAAATGCGAGGATCTCTCACTAAAATATTTAATAATTCAAGTGGGATGTTTAACAGAGTATTCAATACAGAATAAGTTTTATTCTTTAATGTTATGAACCTAAATCGATGAAAATTCCCCTTTTTATTCATAGTTTATAAGTTATCTGTATTGTAACTGTACCTCGCGGCTTCACTCCCATAGCATAATGTTATACCTATAGCTTCTAGCCTTCCTTAATCAGTGGTATATGTGACACAAAAATGATTTTGTAAAATGGGACCGGTAGTTCCAGATATTCGTCTATTAATCAAACTCTCCAGCTTTATTTTATTAGTGTAGATGGTTAATCTAGTGCGTTTTATTTCTTATGTAAGTTAAATAAAACATTAATTACTTAAAAGCACGATGATAAACACAAGATCATACCACAAATAACAATATAACAGTGAACAAAATACACTATGCGTTCAGCAGTTTTATATTAGGTGAATATATTAAATATCAAATTTCTTTAGAATACATCGAAATTTAATAATCTTGTTAACTGATTAATTAAATTAATAAATAACGAATATAATTTACATGGCGTCGTTTTAATTTTCTTGAAATCAGAATCACTGTTATCGATGACATATCTACATTGCATTGTGCTTGTCATGGTTAAAGTTGATAAGCCGATTCTTTGCAATTATATAAGTACATTATTATTTTTATAATATCTTGAAGAATGTTATTCTTTGCGCATTATATTACAGATTTCAATACACAATATACTATATTAGTATATACGCAATTAAAACGTTTTTAAACATAATTTAAGGAATAGCGTTTTTTTAAATACTGAAGTTTAGTTTATGTTATTTTCACTTAAGCAACATTTTCTGTTTAATTTATTGTTACTCTATTCTTGATAGTATTATAACTTCTTGTTGGAAATGCATTTTAAGTATTGAAATAAAGTCTTTTTTACACTATTTCCGCCTTTTATTTGTAAACTTTATTCAATTGCTATAATAGTGGAAATAGTGTAAAAAGGTCTTTAATTCAATACTTATTGTTGCTCTATTCAATGCTAGAACAAATGTACAAATTGGCGTTATATCTAACAGCGGCTAATCACAGAGTCTATCTGACCCTAATTTGTAACTCCAAACTTAGATACCAGGATAAAGGGTTAGGCGTAATTGTTTAGGAGCGGCACCTGAAATTACCCACAATTTGATATTTATCCGGGGATTATTGAGTTTATACGGTTAATACGAAGATTAAAATTACATTATTGATATGGAAATAGTGAATATATGTATTTTTAATATAAATTTCAGTGATTAAGTGAAAGTTACATTCCATTTTAATGGGAACGATTGGCAACATAGAAATATTGTAACAGAAATTGTTCTAATGAAATGATTAAAATGTATTGCAATCATTTCATAGATTGCACTGATTTTTATAAATTTAATTATTGTTGTGTTTTATCAGTTAAGATCTTTTACTTTGTAGCTACTAGAACTTGTCTTAACAATAATCAAGAAATCATAGTTTCCAAAAACTGATTGAAAATTCCATCATTTACAGTCTTGTAACAAAAAAGTGTAACAAAGAGTGTATTTATTTTTAATTTTTGAAAATGTTGAATCCACTCTTTACGCTACATTCTGTATACAATATATTTTTAAGCCTTTAATTTTTAACGATGCTGATTTAAAATATGTTTATATACATACAAAGTATAAAGTAAATTTGAAATACTATATTAAAAATAATTTCAAATTTATTTTGATACAAACAATTGTTTAGTGAAATGTTGATAAAATGGAACAATATTTCGCTAACAAGGAATTAATAATTCAAATGGTGTAATTGAGTTTAGGAAACTTGGGAGAGATTTTAAAATTACCCCTCATGAGATTTCGTTTATAAAACATGTATTGTTTTGTTTTTTGCACGGGTGTAATCAAATATTTGTTTACTTATGTTTCATGCCTAAAATATACTTTTTAAAAGCTAATTGGGTGTACGGAATGATCGGGAATAATTTATAGAATTATTGAATTGCTGTTACGAAATTAAATTCCGTCCATTCTCTGAGCTGTGTTCAAAGCGGCTTCATAGATATATTTACATATATAATTGTCGAACAAGTCACTATGAAAGAACAATTAGAGGTAGCTAACTGTCCTTTTTTATCGTTTTTCAATCAAAAATCCCTAATATTATATTCGATTTAAATAATCTTCCAAATCATATTACATCATAAAATTTAATCCATATCTATTATAGGGCCGCATTTTTTTGATACATTATTAACTTCGCTGTTATTTTCCAAATAATGCATGTTATTGGGACATCCTGTATATCAAAATACCATTGAATTTGTGCAATATTGGCTGCGCAATACCCGTTATCATATATTCTCCCTTATATCCGATTGTTGAATTCAATTCCACAGTCGGAGTTCCAGATATAGATGATTTAATCTATGTAGTAATATACGATGAAATTATCCCTACATCTGTGTGTACATTTTGCGTAGCGGAACGACCATAGAGCAAAGATTGAAATAGACAACGCAAGTGTTGCATACTTATCAATCTGTAAATATTTAAGCAAAATATTGAAGTTGTAAAAATAATTCAAATTGTCTAATTAATCAAAAAATAATAACGATAAAGAAACGGAATGAGCACACATTTAATTTTATTAATTCTTTTAATAAAAAGGTATTTTTTGTAACAGCGGGCAAGCAGAGCATGCGGTTAAGTGACTGACCGGAGGCCATGAACATCTAAAATATCAAAGTGTCGCAGAAGCTTGAAGGAAAGGGAGGAGATAGGGAGTGGATTGATGATAGGAAATTGGGAGAGAAGTACAACAGAATGGGATGGGAATACAGGCCATAGGTAATACCATCTGTACAACGTTAAACCTAAAAAAATCCGAAATACGTATAAAAATCAAACTTGATGTGGCTATTTAATTTCTTATTGATACGGCCGTTTAAGGAATATAAGACATGTTGGAAATAGATTAAGGACGAAACTATAACCAACAATCGTTTGGATGTCGGTTGAATCCTTAGTCCTTACCCAAATTAATTTGTTTGCTTCCTAAAGTTCGGCTTCATAGTAAAAGCCCTTTAGCATGAATGAAATAAGATACGTTTCTACGATCTATCTATCTTTCTGGATTTTATTATATAATTATTTATGACATAATGACAAAATAAATAAAAAAGTGGTAAAAAAAGAGTCTATTTTATTGTATGATCTATGGAAAGAACCTTTGATTGGATTGAGGTAAATATTTTTGTTTGCGATCCAAATGAAGTTAGTGGGGACGGGAAGTTTGGGTCTACCCTCGGTCGGAAAAACTTAACTTTTATTGATGTGTGGCAGGAAGGATGCTACGGTATATTATTGGAGGATCTTTATTTATTTGGTTAATGTAACTTTATTTCAACAACAAATATTGCTTCTTTATAGGATATTGTCTATGCTTATCCATGCATAAATGCAATGGTAAAAAATAATCGAGAGTGAAAGATCTTTATAAAATCACCTGTTTTGAAATATTATTTTTGAATATATGATAATAGGTGCCTGCTTCTTCACTCCATGAGGAAGGCTATATAAATATATGTATACCTACATAGCTACATGTAGCCTTCCTTATGGGTTGGTATGGCTTATTATCGTAGTTTCAAAGATTACTCCGTTTTATTAAGCAAAATAATCGAAACGTTACCTTTTTATAATATAAAAATTTAGTATTATATTTTAGAAATTATTCCCTGTAAAATTTCACCTACATCGTCTACGTCTAATCTCTCGCCAGTAGTGTCGGTTTTCCGTCCCATCGGGTTATGAGAACAAGGCAATGAGACCTGTGCTCGCGCGTACACTTGTTGACTTTATTATCTCCTGCGCTGGCTTATATTAATGAAACAATGTTAATTTATTAAGAGATACTCCATCGACTAACGGCCGTTTTCAATATTCTATCTATCCCTTGTTTTGCCTACTACAGTCAGGCAAATCTATCTATTTGCACTTACTTTACTTTCAAAACGCTGTCGACGGATAGCTTTTGTTATAACTTTTGACAATCAAATATCATTTAATCTGAGGTTACAATCTATCCATAATCTTTGATAAATTATTGAAAACGGACGTTATTCGCCATCAACGGTCTATTCATGTTGAACTCGTCATTTATAGGAGTGCACAGCATATGTTAATCGATAATTAAATAAAAAGGATTGAATTAAATAAAAAGTATTGGTTTTCAAAGTTGTGACTTAAGTATATTGAATCCACAAACTGGGATTAACACACACCTGCTGCTTTTTAATGGTGCTAAAAATAATAGCGTAGTACTAATATTTTTACCAAAATTACCTAAAACAAAAGTTTAATAACAAATTTTCATAACAAACTTGGAACGTTTAGGTGTCGACGTTATAATCTACATCGGAAAGCTAAAATTGCGAAGTTTAAGTAAACTGTTGTTACGGTTTAATTAAAATTGTTGCGATACTTTTAGTCAGGGAAATATTAGGGTAGTCGTGCACCGTGATAGCCTGTTTGAAATAATATAGGAAATAGTTAGAACGTCATTAAGGCCGTCTATTAATCACGTAATTTTTTGTAATTCACGTAAGCTAAGTGGGAACGTGGAAATCAGACATATATTATTGCTTATTTCCTATTTCGTGCTTCCAAAAACATCTAATCTACTAATGTGATTTCTACTAACACGTACTTGTTATAAACAATGATAAGTTTTTTACTGTAGTGTGCATGTTGTGTTTATCTTTAAGTAGGTATTAATAACATCAGTTCGTAATATATTTTGTGATTGTAAACCTTTATTTATGCAATTGGGCAAACCTAGTAAGTCTTATATATAAAAATGAATCGCAAAATGTGTTGGTAAGTGCATAACTCCACAACGACTGGACAAATTTGGACAATTCTTTTTTTTAATGTTCATTGAAGTTCAAGCATGGTTTTTACGGCGAGAAAAATTCAAATTGCCGGGTCCACGCGAGCGAAGCCGCGGGCGGAAAGCTAGTAAATAATAATAACATGCTTGAATGGCTTGATTCCACCATTATATAATTCCGTATTGACTTCTAATTTGTATAAATTCTCTAAGGTTACAAAACCTGGCTTGATCGTATAAAATCATGTTGATAAAATTGAATATTTTTTGTGTTCCAGGAATATTTTCTAACACGAAATGGAATTACTCGGAATTCATTTGCCATTATTGGAAAAAATGTATAATAAACACGTCCATTAACATAATGTCATGTTGCGTGTTGAAATACTATTTAACATTATCTATTATAATAAATAATTTTTGAACTTTGGTACATAAAATATGATACATTTATTCTAATAAATTGCTAGGTCTAACATATCTTTAATTATCTTATTTTTTTCAGAATGTAACTTGCCATGAAATGTTTTGGTGGTGGCTAGGTAGTTTAACCATTCGCAATAAGAAAGTAAATCAAAAGTTAGGCTTGACTAATATTCGTTAAGAGATGACGAAGAAGCGACTGCGTGTGGGATTTTTAGTATCGAAAGTTTTAATAATGATGTCATAAGATTTCTAAAATTTGATTAAAGAGCCAAATTTTTTATTAGTATAATTTTGCGAAGATGAGGGGGTCCAATATGTAATTTAATATTAAAATAGCCAAATGTGCTATCAAAAAAAGGTCTTAATTTATACATTACAACGCGAGTCGAGTTCGGAACCACTAGGAAATTTTACATATTTACCTATGTATGTTTATAAATAAATGTAATCAACAGGGACGATGTTCTAATACCTTTATTCCTTATCGCTATCACGAGCGAAAACTGCGTAAACATAATCGGAATGATTTGCTGTGTATCCGTGGTTTATCTGCCCGGGGTAACCGAACAAGTAGGTCACGGTGTACGACAGGATTTAAAGGGTATAGGGACGTCGAGTTCGAAGATGAGCGAAGCGAAGCGAGGTGGGGGGTTACGAAGATAGCGAGGGGTGAAATAGACAATTTTTATATGAATATAGCCGAGTGTGGTATTAAATGAAAGGTCTTTATAAATTGCAACGCGAGATCCAGTTCGGAGCGAGCTTCTAGTGTAATAGCCATAATCGGAATGTTTTGCTGTGTATCCGTGTTTTATCTGCCCGGGGTAACCGAACAAGTGAGTCACGGAGTACGGATTTAAAGGGTATAGGGATACTGGTGAACATTTTCAGATACTTTTGTGTTGTTTTCCAAGAATTTCGGTTGCGGTAATTGAATTTTGATTTACTAAGATTAATTTATTGATGAAATCAATAGCAATATCATAATATTGGGGGTTTTCTATACGACAACGTTAAGAAGATATAATTATGGAAAGAAATAAATACGTAATAACTGTGCGTCTCAATATAAATTATTGAGACGCACAGTTCGTTTTACATAAAATAAGAAACAAAATAAAATAAATATAAATATTTTGGGACAACAGTACGCCATCTATTCCCAAACAAAGCGATGCATGTACTATGAAAACTAGATGACTGATAGACATACTTAAGCTTACTTTTTTTTGTTAATACATACTATAGATAGATAAACACCCAGACAGCACAAAATTACAATGTTCATCACACAATTTTCTACTCGTGGGGATCGAACCTACACCCTCCGGTGTAATAGAACATTGCCACATCCACTGCGCCAATTGGGTCGTCAGATTGCGCCACTGCACCAATTGAATAAATGATTGCCCCAACTGGGTTTACTATAAGAGGCTTGGCCTTTTATAAATAGCCAAACGTTTTGCTAGTTATTCCCTAATTTTCAGTGAAAAGTGGACACCTAATTGATTCAATGTCGGCAGCAACAGTAATCATAGATCAAGGAAAAATAAGAAATACTAGTTTAGATACTGAGTACCGGGTTCTTTCATCTATTACTATTTTATCTATAGCTTATATATAATAAATAATACCATTTTATCCTCAATGAACATTTTGTATGAATGAATACTTAAATATACGCTTGCGTTATATAAGCTATAGCCGAGCCTATTTACACGCACGTACAGTCATAATCTTTAAAGTATGTCTTATATTGAAGTGCCTCGTTGGTCTAGTGGTTGCATTTTTGACTACAGACCGAGGGCCGAAAAAAAATGGTATTGAGATTTTTCAAACAAAAATCTTAGTAGCAGCCCTTCTAGAAAGTTGGCGGTGTTAGAACACCCCCGTGCCTCGGCGAGAACGTAAAGCCGTCGGTCCTGCGCCTAATCTCTCTCCGGTCGTGTCAGTCTGTCGCCCCATCGGGCTATAAGAGTAAAGCAATAGAGAGTGCACCTTTGTTTGCGCACATACTTGTGCACTATAATATCTCCTACGTATGTGGCTAGTATCTGTTAAGATTGGCCACCATGACCGTCATCGGTCGGGGAGGCATCATCATTATTATTATATATTGAGGTGAAAATACATACTCATAAATACTAGAACAAATGAATGCAGCCTCCTCAAATTTCTTATAAGGAAAATTCACAATCCCTCTTGGTACATAATTGTTTACATAAGAATATTAAATAATTTTTATTACGCAGCGGAATAATTTATAAGAGCTGGAAATATTCCTTTTTATGTCCATTCGTTAATGTTTCGTAGGTATATTTTGACATAGAAATCTTCAGGGAAAAGAGCTACAGTAATGGGAAGTTAAATTTTTATATATGTCTGATGTCGAATTATAACTTAATGCAAAACAAATTATGGATGTTGTGATTTTTTTGGAAAATAAATATGGTATTAGCTACTGCGCCGGAGGTGTGAATCCTCGAAAAATGAAAATAAGAATCTTTGTAAATTTTATTTATCGATTTACCGACATTGTTTTATTTCACCGGTCGATAATTCGGTAGTAATCCTAATAACTTTGCAATATATCGTCAAAAGTTGAAAATCCCTTGTAAATTTTGCTTAATTGTCTTGCATAGACTGTATGGAGGTGATAGTTTAGGATTTGATCTTGAAAGACCATTTAAAAAATTCAGCCTGTATATTTGAATTTGATTGTCAAATGTTTGTTTACAATTAAGTGGATGGTAACGTGGCCGGCTAGCGTTTTCACTCGTTCAGAAATTGGAAAATTTTAAATTAACTCAATCAACAACTAGCCTATTGACTTAAGATTATACAAGTGAGCTGTATATTATTTTGTATGGTCTATCATAATAATAATATTACGGTGGATTTACAGTAAAATAATAATAATAATAATTGACAACGAAGTAGCAACAGTTAATTCAACAAATATAAACCATTCACAAAATACACAACAATCAAATATTCAACAGAGAAGAAGACGGGGAAGAAGGCGGGCAATAGTCGAGAGCTAGAATTAACACACATATAAAGGATTCCTTTCAAGTACTTTATATACATAATTCTATCTTTAAAAAACATCACAGCTAAGCATAAACACTACACTGATACTAATATTTATCTAATTATTTATATATTATATTTCTCACTAACGAAAAAATTTAAAGAAAAAAAAAGGGGACATAAATACCTTCTTTCCTGGAGGCTACAGGACGGGGTATTTATTGACACCGATTTATATCGAGTAGGTGTAAACCAACAAAAATTTTAATAATAATCACATCTTCTGATTAATTATCTTTCAACAACCGATACAAACTTTCATATCAAAATGTACACGCAGCTCATAACAAAAACAATCAGCGTATATTTCGCCCCAAACTAAAAATTATTATAAGCTATTGGCTATAACATCAGCCGCAAATTTTCTTTTATCTACCCTTTCCCAAATTCAACAAAATAACTTATGTGCCTTTCCGGGTCATAAGCTATCTTCCGAAATTTGAAAAAGGTCGGAACACCACTGTTTGCTTGGTTGAATAACAAATATTATACCCAAAACTTTCGCAATCATTATGCCTGTGAGGTTTATATATTCAGGATTATAAATAAACTATTAATCCATACTAATATCATAAATGCGAAGGTAACTCTGTCTGTCCGTCTGTGTGTCTGGCTCTTTTTCATGCTTAAACAACTAAACCAATATGGATGAAGTTTTGTACGAATGTTCTTGAAACTTGACAAAGGACGTGGGATAGTTTTTATCCCGGAAATGCGGATGTAACTTCTTTTCCGGGCGCACAGTTGGTCAATATATAATTGTTTTTTATAGTTCGACTTTAACGGGCATTATGTTTTATAAGACTATCTCGTTGGTTGCAACCGAAAGGTCCTGTGTTCGATTCTCAGTGAAAACCTGAACAAAATGACTTAGTGTGGCAGGGCACGGAACACTAAAGAAAGGCTTCTAAATAAAAAAAATTAGAAGTGGAACGGATTTAACAATCACTAACTTTTAATTATTTTTAACTTCTCTGAGAACATGATGTATGTTATTTTTAAAGTATATGTTAGTTAACAATGCGAAAACAGTTGATCCTTTAAATTGTTATTAGAGATTAAATCAATACTTTTTTCCTTGTTTATATTCGTATTTTGCTTCATAAAGTTGTCATAATGTCTTATTTTATTTGAAAGAAATTTCGAGTTAAAAAAGAAAATCCATTTCAAATACACAAACAGTTTAATCGTACCGCATAAAAAGGGTATATAAAGTACAATAGAAGGATTACATAATTCAATTTGTTTCCAATCAAATAGGACGCTTTTGTCTCAAGATGCAGCTGCATAAGTACCGGGGTTCGAATAATTTTCCATTTAATACAGTCTTCCACCGACAGGAATAAATTGCGTCCTTTGCTAGCTCTCGGTACTTTGTCCGTACTCTCGACAACAGATGCTGTGATCTTAAGGAATGGGAAATATAGGCCAGAAGAGAACTTGGACTGTAGTAATTTTATATAAAAATATTACCGATTTTCCGATATTCTTTTCAATTTGGTTGACTTCAATGGACAGGAAGGAATAAATGACGTGCTTTGCCGGTTCTTTGTCCAATCTCTCGATAACAGGAGGGGGCTAGAAGGTTTAACTATCTTTGTTAACAAATACAAGAATAGTAACATAGTATTTACCTATAACTTGTACGAGAATGTGTCTTTGAAAAATAGTTAAAAAAATATTGATTTGCCTTCTGTATCCCTTATAATATCGCCCTGTTTTAAAATTTCCACAAAATATTCCATGTCGAAATTCCAACTCGCTACGACTTTATTGTATGTATTGATTACGTGCGCATAAAATAGTTAGAGTAACGCGCATAAGGTCGCTTTTTTACACCTATGAAAATAAAGCTGTTTGAGCATTTCATTAATTATTTTATTGTCGGTTATGGCGCGATTTTTCAAAACAAAAGTTAGAAATAATTAACTTACGATGGTCAACAACGTCCGAATTGCTTTTTTGTGTCAAATTAATATATTCGGAGACTTAAAAATAAACGCGTTTGTCCCCTGTACTACAACGCGGTAGTTGCTCCAGTAACAGACGTATTTTCAATCTTGAACCAGCTCTAAACCACGATTCCCATTCCAAAGAGGTACGTTTGTTCTGAAAGGAAATTAAATGAACATTTGCTAGTTTAATTTTAGATACAATTTACGCATACTCGTAAATTTAACGAAAATCTAGTTGGATTTGATAATCCCAGCTACTTATCTATTGTTATTATGCCTATTTATGTAAATACTAGCTGAGATACGCGGCTTCGCTCCCGTATATATATAGAGCCTATGTTACTCGTGGATAATGTAGGTGTCGAATGGTGAAAGAATTTTATAAAATCGATCCAGTATTTTTTGAGCTTATTCATTACAACCACGGAATAGAAAAAACAAGTGGAAGTGCCCTAGTGCTTCTTTAGTATAAGAACCAATGTCGCCAAACTCACACATTGACAAATTAAATCGTACAATGCATACAAAAGAAGCAATGTCAAAAATTTACAAAAAACATTTCGGTTGAAAATCGTATTTATTGTTATTTAAAATGAAGTCTTTTTGTATGTCAGTAAAATAGTAATTAGTTTATCTGTTCAATCAATTTTCCACCTAGAAAAAAGGTAAAACTATTCATCACTAGAGGGCAATATTATAAATTCATTAAATTTTGTTCTCTAACACCTCTTAAATAAATGTTATATTTACGGTACAACCGTTTGACACTCAGTTGTCATTTTGCTACTCACCCAGTGATTGATCGTATCGATAACTACATGTCGATATTAGTTAAATTTCCACTATGACCGAAAAATAATTAAACATAAATTTAAGAACCCCAAGAGAAGGAAGTCGTCCTAACTGTTCCTTAATTAATTTGTATTATAAATTAATATATATTTTAATACTACTTATTTTCAATTCTTTTTTGTGGTTTGCAGTGTTACATTTTATACGATGGTTTAAAATCCTTCGTTTGCGAGTCCAATACTTTTTAGCTGATTGTATTAAATTCAAGTATTGTTTTTACATTATTAATTTCACTTATTTATCGATATTAACAAATTTGTCACATCCCTCATCGAAGCTTCTAGAACCTATATCATTTGATTTAGGTACGTATTAAAGTCAATTATGTACTTTAAGTCAACAGCATAAGGTATTTTTTAATTTGAAAAAATATACGAATTTGTGATTTTCACAATAATTTACATTTTATTGTATTAAAACAAACTTTTATATTTGCCGGTGATAAGATACATCGCCATGAGACTTATTTATTATGCTGGATCGTTTTTACAATTTATAATTGCGCAATAAGGCCTGATTTCAATATTTTATATCTGAAGTCGAGACGTTATGTCACATCAAGTAGCGAATAGTGACTGGACCGATTTTGTACTAAGTCTGTACATCGACGCAAAGTTGAAAGTCGCTGTCTAGAGCAGCAGGGCACTTCCACTTGTTTTTACTATTCCGTGATTACAACCAAACAAACAAACAAAGTTTTCCTCTTTATGATTTCCTTCTTCACGTCTAAGCCACTTAACCGATGTAATGGATTTTGTAGGAGGATATCTTAAAACCCGATACAGACATACGATAGTTTTTGTTCCGGAAATTTCACAGCAATGGATGGATTGAAGTCCCGTTTCCTCTACTGGGGCGTGGGGTGGATAAAATATTTATTTACTTTTTATATCAAGCACTAAACCCATTTAGTATACAAAAAAATATTGCCCTGTAGGTACAATTACATAAAATAAAATGGTAAATATTAAAATGGATAAAATAAATAGCAATAAAAATAAAATAAATAATATATACGTTTTATTCTTGAGGCATGTAGTTAACTTTTTATTTTTGATTAGCCTTCTACGCGCTGCCAGACCGAAGCATTTGTTTTCACGTCTTCACCAGGGTTCGAATTCGGTTGTAACGCTGCACACGCTAATATATACAGGCGGCTTTATTGCTAACTAGAAATTTCTTCCATGCAACCCAAAAGAAAGGAAGCAACACAGAGAGAGAGAGAAAGAGAAAAAAACTTCAGAAGTACGGAAAAACTGCTAGTATTATTGCGTAGATTTCATAAGCAACTAGTCATCGATATTAATAACATTTACATCACGTACGAAACTTCGTGAGCCAGTAATACTGCATTTATTACCGCCAATAATGAATAAAGTTCCAGAATATCTTGAGCTCACAGAATCACTTGTTTACTTATAACCGGTTATATTGAATCCGTGTAATGAAAGGTCAAAGTTTTCCTTTGTTCAGTGGTTATTGAAAGTTTTATATGTTTTTGGATTCCATTTCATAGATGATAGAAATCATATTATGAAATTTATTTGTATTCTAAATCGTTTTATTTTTTTCGTAATATGGAATTCTTCAATAATTGTTATATGAATGATATTATTATTGATTAAATGTTGTAAGATTTTTTTTTATAACATATAGGCAGACTAGATTTTGTAAGATAGATACTAGGTACAAATAATTTACTTAAAAATCATAACTACGGTATTAATAAGGTTTTTAAAATAAAAAATTAGACATTAATATTTTGCAATTGTACATATAACTTTTCTACACTAATATTATAAAGAGGAAAAATTTGATTTTTGTTTGTTTCAATTAAATAGACCCCGAAACTACTGGACCGATTTGAAAAATTCTTTACCCTTGGGGTCCTACATTATATCTGATGAACAAAGGCTATATTACATTATGCGACGGGAGCAAAGCCACGTGGACATTATGATGTCCGCGTGGCTTCGCTACGTCTCTTGTTGTATTTGCATTTTTTTACTTATTTATTATTACATCTTATAGATAATTACAAATATCTTAGAATGATACAATCATGAACTCATTCGAGTTTTTCCGTGCATCATAAGCCAGCGACCACTACAATTTTATACATTATACAATGATTAATAAGAATGTTTACACTTACTACTTTTTGATACACTTACTAATTTGATGTAATAAAGAATGATTCATACATCACCTATCTGTCATCACAGTCTTCGATTTATCAAAAGAATCGTAATAATTTATTATCCGCATATAATCAATTGGAACACACAATAAAACGTCACAATACCTAATCTGTCCATATAGAGTTATGCCTATATAAAACTGCGTAAGTCAGAATAGGCACAATTTTATTGCTTTACTCCCGATATTGGAATGGTTTGTGTGGACGATAAAAGATATCGTCGTGTATCGATAAAATATTCATATGCTTAGTGTTTAATATTTTATTGTTGTAAACAAAAATGTTAAATAAATATAAAAGAGTAGGAGCCGGGCATAGCACGATTGGGCCAAGCTCGGTGAAATCACCACCCTCCAGCAGAAGATCGGGGTGAAGCAGTATTGCACTGTGTTTCGTACGGTGAGGGGGTCCGTATTTCCATCTCCTTCCTTTCCCATTCCTCTTCCAATTTCCCATCTTTATTAATTAAACAATTAAAGGTACAAATAAAAACTTTTTGCCAAAAAATATAACCGACTTACTCACTTTAAAAAGTAGAAAATAAAGTCGGTATGTAAGTAAAAAGTCGGTCGGTAGGTAAAAAGTAGAATATAAAGTCGCCTTTATCTATTTTCCATTTAACAAGATTTTTATTTCTTGCTTCTTGTTTCAATTACATTTTTCAATCTTAACAAAAAAAACATGGCATACTATAAGTAATCAGAAAATCGTAATAATTTATTATCCGTATAATATAATTAATTGGGAATGCAATAAAACGACACAATACCTAATCTGTCCAGCGATAAACTTTTCGCGTAAGTCGGAATAAGCACGTTTGTGACAATAAAAGATATCGTGTATTAATGTATTATTCATTTCATTATTTCTAATTAACGTTTTACTCTAAAAATGCAAAATAAGTTAGAAGGTAACTACTATTAACATAATAATGAGAACTGCGGTTAAAAATAAACCATTCTAATATTCTTATGCAAAAGTATTTTAATAGAACAGCTATTTAAAAGACCTTGTTACTCAAGACCAAAAAGATAAGACCTGTAATACCATTTCCTAGAACTAGTTTTAGTCATCCAGTTTCGAAGCAAAAACGCTGTTAGTTCCTACGAGGTACACTTTAATGAAATACATTATTATTTCAAGGAGTTTATGTTATTGTTATTGGAACGTTTTCTTAATGATACTTTTGTGAAATAATTTGAATTACGCTTTAGTTAGAGTTTAATATATATATGATAATAACATGATACTCAATTTTAAAAAACTTTTAAGAGTCAAAATACATCTCTTATAGTTAGGTTCATTGAATGAATGAATGAACACTTTATTGTGTGTAAATCCTTTTACATAAAACTTAAAAACCTAAAAATGGCAACATGACACACAAAAGGCGGTCTCATCGCTTAGAGCGATTTCTGCCAGACAATGTTTATAAGAGGATAAGCTGCATAGAATGAGGAAGAGATGTAATTCTTTGGAAGGGAAAAAATTTAAATTATGAGTCTTTAAACACGTATCTTTAATTTGTGCTCGGAAGAATCCAAAAAGGGCTGATCTTTAGAAAACAAAATAAAAAACGCGTAACCGTTAAGGGCCGATCGAAACGTGATTTCTATGTTAATATTATCTTTTCGGAGTAGTGTATTCTGTGAAAATGGGGGCTTTGTAAACCCCTGTCCACCGGATATTGGAGTCTAGCGTTATACTAAGCGGAAATTGGCCCTTACTTGACATCTGTACAGCTTTGTGAACGTTAATTTAATAGTAATAGCAAAATTTTAGATAGTCAGACCGGCGGGAAGTTCGAAATTTGAGACAGTAGCTTAATTATGTTTTGCTTTTGGTGTACATTTTTTCTTTTGCGGTTCAAGTCCATTTGTGAATTTTAAAGATTAACTTTTATATTGTTTTAAAGAGAGGCCAATCTTATTCGTGCTGTAGACCAAATTTAAGATTTTCGTACTCCAGAATGAAGCGTTAAATATTCATGTTAAATATTCTAACATTTGATATGCTTGTTAATAAATTATTTTATAGAGAGAGAGTATTACATAGTTCGCTGCTAATACTTATCTGAATTATAAATAATCACAACGTTGAATAAAACAAAAATTATTGGTATGGTGCAGTATGATAGACAATATTAAAATTCCATAGTTTCCAAAGTATAAAACTAGTAGGGTATAAATTAAATTAAGCACAATACACGCGAAGTTATCATACTCATACATGACATCGCAACACGAAATAATTTCATATTTTAATTCCAATGATTCAATTATGTTGAAACCTGGCGTTCTCGAATGTTCTGTAGTGCTTATTGGAAAATTGCAGAATGTTTTATGAGAAATGAAAAACTTTTTTTTTTTAATATTTTATCTTAATTGGCAATGGTTTGGAATTACTTGATATTTTGTTATAAATAGCTCAGTTAGTTTGAAATTATTATTTAGATATTATTTTCAAAAATAGATAATAATATTGTATTCAATTTTCAATTGAAACACGCGTTCAGAACTAAAGGAATAATTTGTTAAATTATTTTGCAATCACTCTAATAACGAGGATAATATTTCAAAAATGATTCGAGTAATTTCCCTTAGCGGATAAAAATTCTGAATAAATAGGAAAAATCAAAATAAAATAAAACAATTAAGCGCCAAGGAAATTTGTTCTGTTTTTTGCAAATTGGTCCCACGATCTGAATTATTCATTTGAAAACATTTGGAGGGAAAATGTCGTAGAAAAATGGTTAATGCGGTAATAACGAATTTTCGCAAAACAGATAAGTATATTATTAAATAAAATACTTTTTAAGGATTTTAAACTTTGTGTAAGTGTTCGAAACGTGAGGTTAATATGTAAAATAATTCATAATAAACCGCGTACCTTTAAAAAGTATTTTATTTAATACTAGCTTTCCGCTCGCGGCTTCGCACGCGTGGGCTACTTATTTCTGTATTTTTAGAGAAGCACAACAAAAGTTTTAAAAAATTACGGTCGCAAGGCCGCTGATATATGCGAATGTCTATAGTTTTTTTATAATTTTCTATGAAAATAGGTTTGACCAAAATCTCACTCTGCGCGCGCGCTCCTTCAAAATACAGAAAATTGTACCACGCGAGTGAAGCCGCGGGCGAAGAGTTTGTTATTTTTTGAAGATTTTTAATAATTGATTGAGTGTTTGTAACGTCTTAACCTATACATTAAGAGTATAAAAAGGCATGTCCGCAACTCAACTAAAATCTCAATTTGTTACGTGGTATGACATTTTCACAACTTTAGAAGCGTATATCTCAAAAAATATTTATTTTAGCAAACAACCCATTTAGAAACCTCTATTTCATTTTTAAAGACCTATTCAATGACATCTCATTTAATGATGTATTCGCGATTTTATTTTTTTACCCTCCGTTTACATGTATGGAAAGCCATCCCTAAAATATTTTTTTCAAATTAAATGTAGCCTATAAGTTGCACCTAATCATGGTCTATCAACATGTGAAATTTTATCAAAATCTGTCCAGTGGTTATTGCGTGATTGACGAACATACAAACAGATAAACAGACAAACAGACAAACAGACAAACAGACAAACAGACAAATCTTAGTATTATTTTATGTGTTAAATTTATTTTAATGAATGTAAGAATTCTCCACGCACGCACGTGTATATGTACACTTCGATGTAATCTTAGATTTAAGATTTGTTTTATTTTTGTTTTAATTTTATTGTTTTCATTATGTATATCGTATGTTGTAATTTGTTTACGTTATTATTGGGAAGAAACTGACCTCCGTGATACCCTAAATTAGTTTGGTCAGGGTCTGAACATACAATGTAAGATATGTATGGTATGCAAATAAATGTATTTATTGTTGACTTTTTAAGCTGTCCTTTTTGGCGTGCGGGCTTTTATTGATTTTGTCATACACTGCGTACAAAAGGTATTCAGTTGTATTTGTTTGCACAAATAATAGATACCATTCAGCTAAATTATCCCGTTTACTTTGATTTCTAGAAATGAATCCAAGCTTTCATTAAACAACTTTCCTTGCTTCATTGCTAATGAAATGCCAAGAATATTGCTATTCTATAACTTCATCTCAGTTTCATTGCTTTTCTATTAGAATACAAATTGATATTATTGTAAGGAGTAACTTTCATTGGACGCTGAGTTGTTGAAACAGTTTTTATAATTAAATTAAAAGGACTTTGCTCGTAGTATATTAGCTTTATAAATGAACTAGCTGATCCGCATGGCTTTGCTCCCGTAGCATAATTTTATATATATATCCTATGTTACCCGTGGATAATGTAGCTTTCGAATGGAGAAAGACTTTTTAATATGAAGAAGAATTTTTAAGAATCGGTCTATTAATTTTTGAGCCTATTCATTACCAAACAAACAAACAAAGATTTTCTTTTTATAATATTAGTGTAGATTAGCTAGTATCAACAAATCTAGCTACTAAACCATCTGTACTTTAATTTCACTAAAATCATTCATTAGTGTTGTTGACGCATCATTGACACACTACATACAAACTTTCACATTGATGGAATAGGAATTGAATTAGGAGTATTCCTTATAAGAGGGCTAATAATTTCGGTGTCATTAACATTAACTCAACGAATACTTGAGATTTTTTACATAATATGATTATAACCTAGTTCAAAACTAAAAGCTACAAATAATGATATTTGATCACATCTCTTTCCGAAGAACGTTTTACCCTTTCCCTCTCATAAATATATTATACCCCATTTATATTCCATAAAAACAACGTCTTATTTACAAGTATTGTTTGAAAGAGAACCAAAGTAATATAATAACTTTCATGCGTTAACTTTGAGGTAAACCCATCAAAGGTTGGATTAACGTAGCAAATTAAACTAAGTCTTAATTGGTTATTTATACGAGGCATTATGTAGATTGAAAACGATTTATATTTATACTAATTATAAAAGACGTGGCAGAACTAATTCTTGAAATGGTAGATTGAGGTACGATTTTACTATTGCTAGTTTTAATTTTTGAAGTTTATAATAATATTATCGTATACTATGGCATGGTAATACGATGTAACATATACTAGATCTTATTAGTGGTTCGATTTGGAGTGGATAGTTGTAAAAAATCTAACGGCCGTTTTCAATAATGTATC
The DNA here is from genome assembly GCA_001586405.1 of Phoebis sennae. NCBI lineage: Eukaryota > Metazoa > Arthropoda > Insecta > Lepidoptera > Pieridae > Phoebis > Phoebis sennae. Next base: position 123,071 of record LQNK01000822.1, on the reverse strand, counting down.
AAAGATTATGGATAGATGCTAATCTCAGATTTAATGACATTTGATTGTCAAAAGTCATAACAAAAGCTATCCGTCGACAGCGCATTGAAATCAAAGTAAGTGCAAATAGATAGATTTGCCTGACTTTAGTAAGCAAAACAAGGGATAGATAGAATATTGAAAACGACCGTAAATGTGTATGACTGACTGACATAGTGATTTATCAACGCATCGGAACGGACGGACGGATCGGGCTGAAATTTAGCATACAGAATGTACATTCACTAAGAAAGGACTTTGATCAATCCCGGAAATACCACGGGAATGGGCTATATACACGGGTAAAACCGTGGTGCACAGCTAGTAAAAAGTACAAAATACCGCCTTTGAGTTTGGCACCTTAATAAGTAACATATTTATAATATTTATAATGTTATATCCTATACAAACTTTTTTATTCTATTCCTATTGATATTTCGACTTGTTCCTGGTTCACCAAAGACTGTTTCACTTTCTTAAAGTCCTGTAGGGTGGTCATACGGGACGTTAAGTATTTAAGATTGTAATCTAGAAAGGTAAATCATAATGGAGAATGTTACTAGGTATGGGTGATTCTACAAAAGTTGGGTAACTCGCTGTCACCAGTCAATAAATATGAAATTATATTGTATTGTCTGGATTTTTTATTTTAATTTTAACGTATGAAATCTCTTTTAATTGGTCAGTCATTTTCAGTTATTTAATTTAAACAGAACTTATAAAAAAATTATAATATATCCTCGAAACATCAGTCCTTTGGCCTGTCACAAGCCCAAAAACACTCAATCAAACGACTGCACATAAAAAATTACCATTATTTTATAAAAAATATATATTTCATAACAAACTGTAATATATGTAAAAACATATATCACGTTATAAATAATGGAATAATCTCTGCTTTAT
>LQNK01000822.1:96866-112130 GCA_001586405.1 Phoebis sennae | reverse complement strand
TATGTATATTATATACAAGCCTAATTGGAAAAGCGAAACAACAATGTTACGCTATTTTATTTAATATATATTTACTTTTTATATTGTTTTTTTTTATAGTATAGTAACTGGCAGATCAGTCCAGCCTATGTAAAGTGAGTAACACTGGAAATCTTGTAGATGTTATTAACTTAACAGCGTAGAATTGATAAGGAAAGGAAAGAAAAACAAGAATAAGCAGAGAGGAGCCTTTACCGTAACCAAGTTTCTAATGGAGTTTGAAACTTTTAGCGAATTAGACGAGCTACCAAAATATCAACATTACAGCCAAGGTTTAACAATAGACAAAAGTTAATCAATTACGCATAATTAATATAATCGCCTTACGTACATAAAGCGAATATATTAAGAATTCCGCGCAGCATAAATATTGTCAAAGGGTAGATAAACGCGTCTCTTTCAGCGGTAATAAATTAAGGCTTTTGAGGTTGTTTAAATGTGCTTTAGCCCGTGGGTACACTACGAAAGCGCGAAAATAAAAAGAATTTCTTAGGTGGAAAATTTCATATGAAATGTAAAGGGTAATGTAAGCCCTGTGTTATTTCACGTTATTTTTTTATTCAACAAAGTAGTTTATGTATAGGTGTTACATTCGTTTACAGGACATTCAAAATATGTTCCTAAACACGTAAAAATAATGAAAACTGTTGTCTAGGCTTTGTTAATTTAATATGATTAAATTTTTTGGCAAAAAGTTATTATTTTTTCTATTTTTAGTTACTCTACTAACCCTTGACATCAGAGCTAGTCACAATTTAGTCTCAGAATTAGATGTTATTGTATTGATTTTCTAGGAGTTCCGTTGCATTTCTTCCACATGGATGATCAGACTTTAACCAAATTACTATGGATACGCACAGGTACTCTACTCTTTCAAAGGAATGAAAGAGAATTTTCGAAATCGGTCTATAAACAAAAAAAAATATGGTCGCATTGAAACACTCCGTCTTTTTTTTGAAAGTTGGTTAAAAAGAGAGACCTTTGCCAAGCTGTGGGCTTTTATTTTAATAGATAATAATTATTTTCTTACATATTTCTCCGAACATTGAGTGTGAACGTGCCCTAACTCATGATTTACTCTTTCCTAGCACGCAGATATATATCACTAGTTAAAAATAGGTGTAGTTATTTTGACGAGTGATTTAGGGGAACCATTAACTACTTGTAAACTGGAGTGTTGAATGTGTTTTGGAATATTTGGTTCTTAACTGAAACTTTTTTCAAAACTTTCCGAGGTTTCACCCGCGTACCTTCTGATCCCCTAGAAATGGCGGGGTTGAAATAAACCTATATGTTATTCTGAACCCTTACTTTCATCATAATCGGTTTATTAGTTTTTGCGTGAAAGAGTAACAAACCTTTCGCATTTATAATATTTCTGATATTATAAATGCGAAAGAAGTAATATATTTATAAGTCTACTTGAACACCCACATCTAAAAATGCTTGTAGGTGGACAGTTTTGAAGAAAAGTCGTACAGCGACAGAATTAACATTGGGTTGACATTTAAAATGTCTTTAAATATACTGAATGTGACAAAGATAATTTCACTTGTCAACGCTGTGAATATCGTGAAAATTTTCATCTCCGATGCAATTGTTGCGAGGCGCTGTGGAATGAATGAATTTTGATATTAAATTGATTCAATACTGGAAATTGGAAAGTATTATTAAGGTGTCGTACTGTGATAAATGGAAACCGTATCGTTTCATAGTTTCAAGTGACGACCCGATTGGCGCAGTGGTTCAGCAATGGTCTATTGCACCGAAGGGTGTGGGTTCGATCCCCACGAGCAGAAAATTATGATGTGATGAACATTGTAATTTTCTACTGTATGCGTGTTAATTTATCTACAGTTTGATGTATTTATAAAAAAAAGTATGTCTAAGTATGTCTATCAGTCATATAGTATCCATAGTACAAGCTTTGCTTAGTTTGGGACTAGGTGGCGTTGTGTTAAATGTCCTGGAATATAAATTGTCAATACTATGAATTTTTTGAATTGCCAATGTCCATCTCCCATGCATTGTTGTGATACGCTGTGAGAATATAATGTATGTAAAAATTTATAATTTATTTCGATTTGATTGATTGAATACTTTAGTTGAAATGTGTCGTGAATTAAAATGATCCTTGTTTTTTATATTTAGTAAATTGATCCCAGCGATCGTTAGGTATTACAATTTTAGGGGGGAATAATTTAACTTTACCTTATACTGATTGTTAAAAAAATATGATTAAATAGCATTATTTTTATTTCCAAAGATATTAATTAATCTTTATAATAAGATTATATTTTATCAGCTATAAAATTTATTCAAACGTAATTATTTGCCTTATACAACATGACTAGCGCGTGAGAAATTGATAACACCAAATCTAAGATTAAATGCGTTTTACAAAACAGCACTTCATCTGGGTATTTTAAAGCAAAAGATTCATGTCCTTACAGCTTATAAAGCGCTGAATTTAAAGCCACATCATCTGATAAATGGTTATCGTTTAGGAAGACCAACGACTAACTTTAAAACGCTAATTTTTCTTCATAAAAATCGTTAGTTTATCACTCTGCATAAATTTAATACCTCAAATAATTTTTACTACTCGGATCTTTTGCTGGGGATGGTAATTATACCGGTGCGAGCTTGGCCCAATCGTGCAATGCTCGGCAAGAAAAGAGTTCCCACTCTTTTCTTTCTGAAGATGTTATGAATTACCCTCTGTCGTTTCTTAAGACACCTACGTGGAAAAATGGGGTGGTGACACACGTATTCTAATGTATAATGACACGGGGTAAAATTTCGAACTTCATATTTTTAGCAGCTAGTTGATGCTGAGCCTTAGAAATTCTGATGTAGTCGAGTCATGCCCGCGGCTAAGATAGATACTGACTAGCTTGAATTTAAAAATATTGAAAGGTTATCACTTTGAGATGGTATTTCTAGCTGACTGTAGCGTAGATAGGTTTGAGGTTATAATATCATGTCTATAAATAGTAAAGAAGTGTTCGAAATAAAGAGTTTTATACGATACCAGCTTACGTGTTTCGTTTTCAGAGTATGATATTTTGTTACATTACTATCCATTTTATTTCATTTTTTTATTAAATAATAATATTCTAAAGTTTTTAATGGCAAAACGATGAAAGGTCGTGTAATTAGTCATAGTAGAAATCGTGTGGGTAGTTGTATAAAACCTCCTGATAAGTTCATTACTGATCATTGAAAATACGTCGTAGCGATGGTTCGTTATAAAGTACGGTACAGTAATTATATGTGCTGATATTATTCAGATATCATTGTTATAATATTCAAAACGTTTATTTCCAATCGGCCTCCTTCAAGGCGCTTTTAGAACGAAGAACGTAGATAGCCAACAACAATATTTAAATAATAATTTAGTGGGTTTTCAGATTTCTTTACTTACTATATAAAAGTTAGGGATGGAAAGGGTAGGAAATGTGATTGGCTAATGGACATGAACATTAAAAACGGCCTATTATGTATTACTATAAAGCGTCGCAAAATATTTATGTAATGTTTACACAGTTTATATATTTTGCGACGCTTGATGTTCCTATTATAAATTATACTTTATAAGCCCAGTTCCTATAGAAAAAAAATGAGTCGTTTTACTTGCGGACAGTACAATATCCTACTAGCTGTAAGTGTAAAGTGTATCTATATTTAACTTGGCTTTATGAACTTTCAAGACTTGGTTTCGATTGGTTGATAAACGCTCGTTAATAAAAAAGATTCGTATCATATCTCTTATACTATGACGTTCCGTCATTTATAGAGACGGGTGGGCCTTAGTCAATACGTCAATATAATATGTAGGCTTTTTATTTAAATATTTATTTATTTACTAATTCACTTTTTATGGACTGCAAATTTGTTTATCATAAATAGAACCTACTTGCTTGTTATATAAAATTAATGCGCCTTTTATTTACAAAAACAACAATCTTTTCAAAAACATTTCTTACGAGACACGTGCTCCATTTTCTACATAGTTTATTCTAATTTCAGTAAGGTAAACATGGAATCGAATACAAACCTTCAGTGTACAGGAATTATAATTTCTTTTTTCTTTCGTTACACATGTTTTATTCAAGAGGAAATACGTCCCAAAATTTCCTTTTGCCTCATGGATAGTGCCTAAGGCTCATGTTCGATAAAACATAGCTGTGGTTTGAAGAAAGGAAATTTACATAATTTATTTTAGAGTAGTAGTGATTTTGTATGTTTATGCGCGGGTGTACTCTTTAAGCTAATGGTTTATTTAAAAAAGTAAATATTTATTCCTTTTGTTTCCCAAAATTGCGAATAGGTTTTAAGAAAAGAGTCTTTTTTTTGGCCAATATTATCTTGCTATTAAAGGTATCTTAAGAAGGACATTAAAATTGGGCCCCCATTACATTACTTATTAACGTAAAAGTGAATATGAATCATAGCTTGCAAGTCGACTATGATAAGCTGAGATCCCGTAACAAAAGATTACTTTTTCTATAGCAGACACGTCACGCGACAGTGTCAGGCCAAGGTCATTGTTTGGCAAATTGAGACACATTATCCCAGTAAATACAGTTTTTAGAAAGTTAAGTCACACGTCACATTAAAGCTGTTTCAATTATCAATTATCATTTGGGACAAGTACTTTATTATTTCTACCCATGGGTGTCGTAAGAGGCGACAGAGGATAACTCTACTGCACAACAATTTTAGCTATAAAAGAGTGGGAACCGAGCATTGCGCGATTGGGCCAAGCTCTCTGTATAATTACCACAACCTCCAGGAGAAGATCGCCGTGAAACGGTATTTCATATGGTGAGCGGGAGCCCGGGGCCTGTTTTCCCATCCCGTGCCTCTCCAATCCTGTTCTACTCGTCTCCCAATTTCCCATCATTAATCCTCTTCCTATCCCCTCCGACACTCGATGCGACAATCTGCGAGACTTTGATTTTGTAGTTATTCATTGGCTGCAATTAGCCTAGATAATTCACCTCCGCTCCGCTTGCTTGCTATAACATAAAAAATCAGCTGTTACAATTTGAAGCCGGCGAGGTCACAGCATATCGTGGTAAATAATACACGCTAACGTTGCCAACGACATTGTTTGTGACATTAGAGCCTCCAAGCTCCCAAACAATGTCCCAAGAACATCTACGACATCAAAGTGTCACAGATGATATGTCAGCTAGTAGAAAGGGGGAGGATAAGGAGATGAATTAAAAATATAGTAATCTAGCTTAGCATGCAAGCTAGCCGAGGTCTAACCAGTAACAAGAGACGAGTTAAAATATGCAGGTGCGACAGGCTGTGGCCGGCGAGAAGGACGCGGCATAACACACTGAATAATACACGCTAACGTTGCCAACGACATTGTTTGGGACATTGGAGACAAATTGCGTTAGTATCTCTGCATAATCATAGCCTATATGTTATCCTCCAGACTATAATATAGGCTCATATATTAAATGAATAAGGATATATCTATACCTACATGAATGCCAAGTTTCACAATCGGTTCAGTACTTTATGTGTGAACGAGTAACAATAATACATACATCCTCAACTCAATTTGTATAAGCTTTGATTTTTGTTATTTGTTAATTTTCAATTTTTTCTTTTAACGTAGCGCGAGCGTGTTAAATAACAAAATATGCTGTTTCACACCTATTATTAGCAAGTAGACTATTTATTAAAATTGTTTAGTATATACGCTGTTGGTTTTGCCAATAATAAATAAATAAACTTACGCATTTATAATATTAGTAAGATACGTCTTCAAGTTGTTTGCAAGCTTCAGACATTGCTATAAAGACCTTAATTCAATGTAATGGCGGGAAGCCAACAAATGTTCGAAGGAAAATAAATGTCCTACCCGTGCAATTTTGTGTCGACTACGAGCAATTTCAGGCTATTGTTTATATACAATCAACGAGAGACAGCAATTCTGAGAATTTATTGAAAACTTTCATGTAACTTTTATGTTTTAGCTTCGTGTATCCTGTATCAAAGGCACCCACCAACCTACCTTCACATGTACTATATTGTATCATGTTATATATTCTGAATCTTATATTACTTTCTTTGTAAACAAAAAACTGCATCAAAATCTGTTAAGTAGTTAATAGGGAGGGAAGCGGGAAGCTGTTTTAGATTATAATTATTATGTTATAATTTGAATGTCTTATCTATATTTATACTAATATTATAAAGAGGAAGTATTTGTTTGTATTGATAAGGTTTCGAAAGTACTGGACCGATTTGGATAACATTTTATACAGAGATCCTTTGAAAATCGAGAAAGGACATAAGATAGCTTTTATTAGTACATTGTTTTGTGCCTAATTCCTATAAAAATAGAACGAGGCGTTTACTTACGGACAGTACAATATCATACTAGGCGTAAGTCTAAAGCGTATTTATTACTCATGGTGTTAACATAACCACTCGTTAATGAAAACGTATCTGTTATACTACGAAGTTCCGTCGATTATTTGACCGCTTTAATACCCAATTACACTCATACTTTGAGAACAAGGTAGTCGAGTTCTTACAATCAGTATAATACAACAACAATTGAATGAAACACAAAGGTCTAGATTCTTGGAAGCACCGCTCCTGGAAGCTCGCTCTGTGATCTGTGTCAAATGTCAATGAGAGGAAACATCTATTGACGCTTCGCCGGCGTTCAGAGAAACCTGCAAGTCTTAACTGAAAATTCTCGTAAACAAAGTATCGCTTCTAAAATTATATACAAAGGTATTTTCTACGACAATAATACAAATTGATTAGAATAATAGTAATAATCAGAATTTGGTGAATGAACAAGGTATTTCTTTATGGCAGAGCATGCAAAAGAGCAAATGAGTCACCTGATGTTAAGTGATCACCGCCGTCCATGAAAACCTTAAACACCGGGAAGGTCACAGATGCGTTGCCAGCCTTTGAAAGAGATATAGGCTCGTCTCTTGAAGGCCCCAATGTCGAATTTACCATTCTAATATATATATATATATATATTCTATGAATAAATGGAAATGTAGTACACCCGGCCTAACTTCGTTAACTAAACTAACATAACCCTCCACCAATTTTGCTCATTTTTGTACTCAAATTGTTTTTACTTAACTATTTGCCTACCTAGTTAATTGTACACAGATTTCTATCCTATCGTGTATATTGTTTTCTACATGCTATCAAATAAACCTGTAGTTAAATGCAATCTTGACTATAAACTGACTCAAAATTAATATAATAATTTTGTTTTGTCATTTGATATTTAAAAGAGTGCAGCTGTCAGGTACAGATATAAGGCATATTAAAGGTAAAGAAAATCCATTACCGTTCTTAACATCGTAGAAACTATTTCTAACTTATTTGTACTAATAGCAGGATCCTAAGATAATATTTGACTATCTTCAATTTTAGGGGTTAAGCCGGCAAAATGGAGAACTAACACAATAGTTATGCTTTTATCTACTATTTGTATAAGAAAATGGAAAATATTATTCGGAGCTACTATTTTCCTACGTATTTTCAGGTTTTGTATAATTATACGTCAGAGTATATTTCTTTATTCTGTTGTTTGAACTGTTATCCATATTCGCTTAGCTTTGGGCTCAAACCCATACATCGATGCTAACAATATTTTTGCATACATTTTTATGAAAGTAAACAAAATTTTTGTAACATTTTTAGGCTTAAAATTTTACATATTAGGACATTGAAAGAACTACAACACCGATTTTAAAAATTCTTTCACCATTCGAAAGCTACATTATCCACATACTATATGTAATATTAAGCTAACGGGAGCGAAGCCGCGCGAATCAGTTAGTGTACTATATATTTATGACTCTTATCCAGTTTCAAGCCCTAACTAAAATTTAAATCCAATTAACAAAAGCGGGAAAACCACAGCCATAAAACGATCCCATCACGTCCGCATGTAATGGTCCTTCGAGCAAGTTGTGTTGTTCCCAGTAACGAGCGTTTACTGAACTTTCCGTGCGAACAATAGAGATCAAGTGCTCCCTGAAGATGTGGTTAGGGTGTGTGTTCGTTTGGTTGTAACATGTGTTTAGTCCACATGGTCCTTCGAGCAATTTGTGTTGTTCCCAGTAACGAGCGTTTACTGAACTTTCCGTACGAACAATAGAGATCAAGTGCTCCCTGAAGATGTGGTTAGGGTGGGTGCTCGTTTGGTTGCAACATGTGTTTAGTCCACATGGTCCTTCGAGCAAGTTGTGTTGTTCCCAGTAACGAGCGTTTACTGAACTTTCCGTACGAACAATAGAGATCAAGTGCTCCCTGAAGATGTGGTTAGGGTGTGTGTTCGTTTGGTTGCAACGTGTGTTTGGTCCACATGGTCCTTCGAGCAAGTTGTGTTGTTCCCAGTAACGAGCGTTTACTGAACTTTCCGTACGAACAATAGAGATCAAGCGCTCCCTGAAGATGTGATTAGGGTGTGTGCTAGTTTGGTTGTAACATGTGTTTAGTCCACATGGTCCTTCGAGCAATTTGTGTTGTTCCCGGTAACGAGCGTTTACTGAACTTTCCGTACGAACAATAGAGATCAAGTGTTCCCTGAATATGTGGTTAGGATGTGTGTTCGTTTGGTTGCAACATGTGTTTAGTCCACATGGTCCTTCGAGCAAGTTGTGTTGTTCCCAGTAACGAGCGTTTACTGAACTTTCCGTACGAATAATAGAGATCAAGTGCTCCCTGAAGATGTGGTTAGGTTGTGTGCTGGTTTGGTTGTAACGTTTCTTTAGTACACATGGTCCTTTGAATACGTGTTGCTCGCAGTAATGAGCATTTACTGAACTTTCCGTACGAACAATAGAGGTGAAGTACTCCCTGAAGATGTAGTTAGGGTGTGTGCTGGTTTGGTTGTAACATGTGTTTAGTACACAGTCCTTCGAACACGTGTTGCTCGCAATAGCGTTTATTGAACTCTATATACGAACAATAGAGATCAAGTGTTCCTGAAGATGTGGTTAGGTTGTGTGCTGGTTTGGTTGTAACGTTTCTTTAGTACACATGGTCCTTTGAATACGTGTTGCTCGCAGTAATGAGCATTTACTGAACTTTCCGTACGAACAATAGAGGTAAAGTACTCCCTGAAGATGTAGTTAGGGTGTGTGCTGGTTTGGTTGTAACATGTGTTTAGTACACAGTCCTTCGAACACGTGTTGCTCGCAATAGCGTTTATTGAACTCTATATACGAACAATAGAGATCAAGTGTTCCTGAAGATGTGGTTAGGGTGTGTGCTCATTTGGTTGCAACATGTGTTTAGTCCACATGGTCCTTTGAACACGTGTTGCTCGCAATAGCGTTTATTGAACTCTACGTACAAACAATAGAGATCAAGTGCTCCTTGAAGATGTGGTTAGGGTGTGTGCTCGTTTGGTTCTAACGTAGGTTTAGTTGGTCCATCAAACGCGTGTGATGTGGACAAAATATAACAAGCACGTTTCTTTCTTTCTTTCAATGTACAGAAAATAAAATTGTTCACTTATAAGTACAAAGTAGACTGTGTTTGTGGACGTTAATTTTTTTGCTTACTATATCTATTAATATTAATAATTTAAAAACTGAAATATATCCAAAGTTGAATATTTGCCAAGAAAATGTTATAGGAAAAGGACGAACAAATCTGCTAGCACCTTTACAACGAGATGAGTTTGCCATAAACCGGTGTGATAAAGTTTATGACTTCAATATGTTTGGTATTGCCCTTAAATTGCACTCGTTCGTGTTCCCAAACACGCATTACATAAAAAACCTACAAAGTGGAGGGATCTCGTATTAGTTATTTACTGGAAACTTTTTGTATGGCGTGTTTTATACTTCCTTAATATAAGACACGGGTAAAGGAAAGCATAAATACAAAAAGCATGAAAAAATTAAGGTATTTAACGTATTCGGTGCGGGCACAGATTAGATAATAAAGGTAGATGGAGTGCGCCAAAGACACGAGTGACGCCGAAAACGAATACAAAAGTCAAAGGCAAATACAAAAAAGTTTGTCTAGTTTGACGTAATGTCACGAGGGCTTCGTAATTTTCAAATTTCAGTCACACAGATGCACGTACGAGCAATTAGCGTTACTCGAGTCTTCGGCACACTCCATGTGCCTTTTATTCTCTAATCTGTTGGGCTTATTTTTCGCGTCACCTGTAACGATGTTTCGTCGGTTGGTTTGTGAGATATCCGTTGCGTCATGTTACGACAATTTACAAAACCCTAATTTTTATTTTATTTTTATTTATTTATTTATATCAGGCATCATGTAGTTACAGTTAATAGATCTAATACTATTTGAATTCACGCACCTCTAATACTCGTATTTAATTTTTTAATAACACAGCCAGTGTATCCATTTGTAAGCCGTGAGTCGCTTTGTTGCAAGCATAAAAACACGGACACAAATCTTAACAAAATTACGGTGGTGTTAATATATACGGTAAATACAATAGGTGCTAATCGGAAGATGTAATCTCATCGTAGATCCCCTCTAGGTACCTAATTTCTATTAATATTATTTTATAGGTACTTTCAAATTGAAAATTAAGGTAAGTAAAAATCAGACAAAAATAGCAAACAATTTGAAGAGATATTTAACGGTACCAGCGCAGGCTTATTTTCCGCGTCACCTGTAACCACGTTCCGTGAGTTGGTCCGTGATTTGCTACCCTCATGTTTAGTTTTTTACTTAAACAACTGAAATTATTTGATTAATTTATATTTATATTAACATTATCATTCCCAATTGATCAATTAGGAAATCTACACTAATATTATAAAGAGTTTGAACGTTTAAGTATTCATTTTGTTTGTTTGTTTGGTTGTAATGGCTCAAAAACTACTGGACCGATTTAAAAAATTGTTCCACCATTTGAAAGTTACATTATGCACGACTAACGTATGTTATATTTTTAGGCTATATATATAAAATTATGCTAGAGAGGGAATGAAAAACAAATATTGGAAACAGTTTGAATTTATATTTAAACACGATTCTAGCTCGGGCTTATTTTCCGCGTCACCTGTAACGACATTCCGTGAGTTGGTCCGTAAAGATTTCTTACGTCATATTACAATTTACGCGACCCTAATATTGTTTGAGATTTGACAGTAATTTCCTTAGCCTCGATTATTTTTTGGCAAGGATATGACTCATTTTGATAGGAGATAGCTAAATTTGGAATGTAAAAATTAAAAAGTATATTATGAATTCATGCATTATAAGTCTTCATTTTTGTATTAATGTTTTATGTTCATAAAGTATCATTTCTTGCTTTTTATCAACCACTAACAATATTTCAAAGAACCTATAATTTTAATAATGTTAGAATTTATATATCACTAACTAAAGAATTAAATACTTATTACATAATGAACGTTAAGGCACCAACACAATTGTGAATAACTTTATATAAAACTAGCTGAGCTCCGCGGTTTCACCCATGTATACATCCCGTTTCCGTAGAGTACGTAATTCCTTTCATGGTAGAGTACGTCATTCCATTCATGGTTTCAAAGAATCTTTGTACAAAATTTCATACAAATCGGTCTCGTAGTTTCGAAACCTTGTTAATATAAACAAACAAACAAATCTCTCTTCCTTAATAAAAGTATAGATATGTAACGTAAAGATAAGCGCCTTTGCCTATATTATATAAGTAATTAGATTTACGCTATAGGTTGGTATTCATTATAAAATCAAGAGTGCTAATAACAGTTCATGTTACATAATTAATTTCCGATGAGGAAAATTGGACGCAATTAAATTATCTTAATCGTTAATACCAGATTACGCTACAAGGAGGTCCTATTTCATGTCTATATTTGTTGTGTATACTCTGTGTATTTATTGCTTGTTGTTATTACAGTTTTTAAATTCACTAGTATAGAACAACTATTCCTTGATTGCACACAAAAGTAAAGAAGGACATAACATATAAAACAACATACAAGAAAACATGAAAAGCTGTCTTTTCGCTAGGTAGCGATCTCTTCCAGGTTATTGCTGTTTCCTTTGTACGTCTTACGATCTTTAGATAAATTAATATATTTTTAAAGTATTTCTTTCACACATGCACCATGTAAATCGAAATTGTCACAAAGACGATTTTGATTCAGAGATTTTGAAATAAAATAGTATGAATGATATACATAGTTTGAATATGAGATAGTTTGAAAAGACACATAAATCTTCTACTATATGAAAATGAATGAATCGCAAATGATTTTAATACTAACCTTTATAATAAATGAGTTAAATATGAAAATAAGTACGAAAGGCATTTCGCCAGTTTTAAATAAGTTATGTCACGCACGGATCTTCGTAATTTGTTGAGACACGCAACCATTTTACAAATGCCTTTTTCGTTATTGTGTTTCTTTGGCAATGAATAGTATTAAACGTTATGTTCTGAGTACATTTGTATGTTTGGGTTTTCTGGGCATAATTTATCCGATGGAAATCAATTTTCGGGAAATGGGATATATTTCTCACACGGACCAAAAGACAAAAGACAAAAATAATTTATTTAAGTCCACAAAACACACCGTGACAATACAAAAGAAATAACTAATCAAAGTACTTAAATAAAAATATGTATGGAACGTTTATGCCACGACTATGCAGTACCGCGGAGTCAAATGAGGTGACCACTCAGCATATATGCAGCGTCGATGACTACTGCAGCGCTGATTTTCAGTAGACCTTTTTGTCATTTTAGGCTTAAAATGAATGAGGTAAACACACAGGTAAACATATACAAAAATGATGAATGAGTTACAAAATGTGAACTCATTAATATAAATAATTTAAATATTTTTAAAAATAATTTCGACAAGTTTTTAAGGGTTTTTTAAACAAGAATGGACATACTGGTGAAAATTGATAATTTTCGAGTAAGCAATAAGTATTCACTAGTCTTTTACAAGGCGACATAAAAAGCCTCTATTAATAACAAACATAAGCAAAACTCACAATCTTCTCAAACATCTTAAAGCTTCCGTCACTTCCACCAATATCATTTTAATTAAAGCTTAACTTGTTTAAAATTCGACGCCGCCGAATCAACGCCTACAATTTCGTTTAACAAAGTAAATATTGTCCTTATATCCGAGTGCCTTAATTCAAATAAGTAATTGTCTATCTAAGCCGTTAATCAAAGGGAGCCCAGCTAATAAAATCAACTGAGTAAACTCGATGTCGCCTTAATTCGATACAATGGGCTAATTAAAACGTTTTTAGGCAGGTTTAATAGATACTGAAGTCAAACTCGTGTATAGATAAATTCATCCACGAAGACGCGTCCCACTGTTCTTATCAATTGTTGACATGTTGTACGCAAGCTTCCGCTTGTGTGAAGTTTTAAAGGTACACACTCATTACATTGTGTGCACACGCACATTAAAAAATACACCAATCAAGACAAAGTATACATAGTACAATATTTCCAAATTCAAAAACTGGTGGGGCGCGTCGTTATGGATGGCACTATCTATACGTATTTTAAGTTTCATACCTACACACATTCCACGCACACGGACACATATGCATGTCTCAAACGGCTGACATTAGCGCTCAGAGTGGTCCGAGGTAATCTGAGATATCGTGTCGGGATCATTGTAATGTGTGCACTTTGTATGGAGTTTGACTTATGTGCCAGTCTATTTCGTGGCTTAAGTTTGACTATTTAAAAATTGGGTATTCTATAGAACGAAGAAGGAAAGGCCGACGAAGACTGATTCAATGTGGTGAATATCTTAAATTGTTTATTTTTCAATCGTCATAAGTGTTAGCATTAAGACTCTAAATAGGTTAAGAGCTGGTACGTGACATTATTTACGCTATGGCAGTTTTAATCCATTTTCAAACAAAAATTGTTAAAATTAATTTGGATAACATATAAGCTGAATATTACTTATATAAAAAAAAATCTTTATAAATTATTTCCGGTAGATGTTAAAATAAGGGTATGCATGATGATGGTGCATTTGAAATAATAACAACGATTCTTGAAAGGCAGGAAACATGGATTCACGTTTTACAATTTGCACTGGTTAACTTTTAATTACTCCGTCTACGCCTGGCAACAATGAAGGTTAATATTTCGCTAGCACTTTAATACTTGTCGAAAGCCTCTTCATTAATTTGTCCTCGTGTTTTTTGTTGATCTTTCTGTGTTTTGTGTACAAAGTTGGCGCAGTATCAATTATTATAGAAAAACATTTAATTATAACAAGCGACCCGCCCCGGCTACGCACGGTTGCAATGCTGATGCTATACTTAAAAATATACTACAGAAAAACTGTGAACGTTGTATAAAAAATTAGTCTATTATTTTGATAAATCTCGTAGGGTTCAGTCTGCGTTTGCAATGTAAGCGGAAAAAATTGATAATTATCGACATCACATTAGAAACCTCAAGTATTTGTCCACTATTTAATGTATGTTATCATACATTTAAATCTTCCTTTTGAATCACTCTATCTATTAAAAAAACACATCAAAATCCGTTACGTAGTTTTAGAGACTTAAGCATACAAAGGGACAGAGAAAGCGACTTTGGTTTATACTATGTAGTGATGACACCGATAAATTGATTTTTTAGAGACGAGACCATGTGTCCCTCATAGATTGGCAAATACCTAAGATATTTTCAGTTTTACATATGACCAGGGTGGTGATCTCTTAGCATCAGATGATCCATATGCACATTTGTCTATACTGTCGTAAAAAAAAATTATGTGTTTACAAGATCTTATCTTAGTGTAGCTCTGCTGTCTTATTTTATTCATGTTCATTAATCGCCTATATAATTCACTTTTGCATTCATAAAATAATTTCCTAGTCGCATGATTAACGTAAATAAAGTTGTTAATTTTTAGTTCTACCATTGAAAGCTATTGAACCTTTGATTGAACCTTTCACATGTTCCCGAGAGAGTTAAGTTCAACACCCTGTTGATAACCAAAAAGTCAATAATAACTGATCGAAGCTAGGAAGTGGGTCTCGCAAATTTTGTTTGATTGATTCGTTTGACACAGCGTATTAAGAGCGTTTAACTGTTCCGCACGGTATTTGAGTCAAAAACTGCACTTTTAAAGGGTCTAAATAACAGTATACCATACACCATACAGACATTTGAATGTCTAACTAAAATATCAGGGAACATTGTCATTTAAACAC
>LQNK01000822.1:48618-94241 GCA_001586405.1 Phoebis sennae | reverse complement strand
TTTCAAGAACGAGAAACGACTGATGCTTTGACAGATGTGTGGACACTGCTAGCAAATCCATCGGCCGATACGTCTGGCGATATCCGCCAATGCATCTCTTTATATGTAGAGGCGGCATAAGGCTGACATTAGCGCTCAGAGTGGTCCGAGGTAATCTGAGATATCGTATCGGGAATCATTGTAATGTGTGCGTTTTGGAGTTTGGAGTTTGATTTTGGATTTAGTAATGGAGTTTGATTTCTGTACCAATCTACTTCGTGGCTTAAGTTTGATTATTTAAAAATTGTGTATTCTATAGTAAGAGGAAGGAAAGATGGACGAAGACATCAATGACATCATGATTCAATGTGGTGAATATCACATATTGTTTATTTTTCATTCTTTATAAGTGTTAGCTTTAAGACTAAATAGGTAAAGACTGTGTTAATTACGCAATGACAGTCTTAATCCATTTTTAAACAAAAATTGTTAAAATTAATTTGGATAACATATAAGCTGAATATTACTTAAATAAAAAAGTCTATTATATGATTTTTTCGGTAGATGTTAAAATAAGGGTATGCATGATGATGATGCATTTGAAATAATAACAACGATTTTTGAATTGCAGGAAACATGGATTCACGTTTTACAATTTACACTGGATAACTTTTAATTACTCCGTCTACGCCTGGTAACAATGAAGGTTAATATTTCGCTAGCATTTTAATACTTGTCGAAAGCCTCATCATTAATTTGTCCGCGTGTTTTTTGTTGATCTTTCTGTATTTTGTGTATAATATTGGCGCGGTATCAATTACTATAGAAATAACATTTAATTATAACTAGTGACACGCCCGGCTTCGCACCGGTGCAATGCTGATACAGTAAAACTGTGAACGTTGTATAAAAAATTCGTCTATTATTTTGATAAAACTCGAAGGGTTCAGCCTGCTGTTTGCAATGTAAGCGGAAAAAATTGATAATTAACGACATCACATTAGAAAGTATTTCAAGTATTTCTCCAATATTTTGTGGATGTTATCATACATATTAATCTTCCTCTTGAATCACTCTATTAAAAAACCGCATCAAAATCCGTTGCGTAGTTTTAAAGACTAAGCATACAAAGGGACAGAGAAAGCGACTTTGTTTTATACTATGTAGTGATGACACCGATAAATTGATTTTTTAGAGACGAGACCATGTGTCCCTCATAGGTTGGCAAACACCTAAGATATTTTCAGTTTTACATGTGACCAGGGTGGTGGTGATCTCTTAGCATCATATGACCCATATGCACATTTGCCTATACTGTCGTAAAAAAAATTGCAAATCTACGATGCAAGATCTTATCTTAGTGTAGCTGTACTTTATTCATATTCATTAATCGCCTATATAATTCACTTTTGCATTCATAAAATAATTTCCTAGTCGCATGATTAACGTAAATAAAGTTGTTAATTTTTAGTTCTACCATTGAAAGCTATTGAACCTTTCACATGTTCCCGAGAGAGTTGAGTTCAATACCCTGTTGATAACCAAAAAGTCAATAATAACTGATCGAAGCTAGGGGGTCTCGCAAATTTTGTTTGATTTATTCGTTTGACAAGGCGTATTAAGAGCGTTTAACTGTTCCGCACGGTATTTGAGTCAAAAACTGCACTTTTAAAAGGTCTAAATAACAGTATACCATACACCATACAGACATTTGAATGTCTAAAATATTAGGGAATATTGTCATTTAAACACGTAAAATGTCTCATCTACAAATTTTGTCCAATTACTTACTACTTACGTGTAGCGTGATTTGAATTGCAGTTAGCGTAGTCGAATTGAATGTACGTTGCTCAGTAAAAGTTAGTTTACATATGGAACAATCTACACGTGTTTACCTTATTTATGTTTAAAAATTGAAATTTTCCATTCATAAAATAATGTTACACTCGCATGATAAACATTAATAAAATTGCGAATTATTCATCACCATTAAATGATATTGAAACACTCTTTCACATTGTCCCTAGAGAGTCGAGTTCAACACCCTTTTAATAACCCAGAAGTCAATATCAAGTAAAGGCTAGGAACGACAAAATGTGGCAACAAATATTGTACTATTCTTTTGGC
This sequence comes from Phoebis sennae, assembly GCA_001586405.1. Classification (NCBI taxonomy): domain Eukaryota; kingdom Metazoa; phylum Arthropoda; class Insecta; order Lepidoptera; family Pieridae; genus Phoebis; species Phoebis sennae. The sequence continues at coordinate 92,135 of LQNK01000822.1, read as the reverse complement.
TAGTAATATTTTATTTGTCACACGAATTCTGCTACATTAACTTCTAACTAATTCTTTGTACCTTTCAAACTATTGGGTCTATCACTTGCAACAAACAATGAGATTACGATAACGTTATGGTTAATAAATGTCTATCCAACAATTTCTATTTGCGCACTGTACTGCCTGCTATTGGGCTATTGCTCTAAACAGACATGCATCGTGCATTGGTGTGCTGAAATTGTTACGTGATTTGAAATGCGGCGACCGTATACAACATGAATATGCGTTGTCGACTGTTATTATCTGCCAATGTCTATTCAGAACAAAAATTGTTTTTTTTTATGAAACAGCAGGCAAACGGAGCATGCGGTTCATCTGCCCATGAACATCCACAACATCATGTTGTTCAATGCTTGGCTCCAGCTCTTTTATTGCTGAAGATGACCCTCTGTCACTGTACCCACGGGTATAAAAGGGGTTCTTCGCCACACGGGTTATATGTTGTGAAAAATGTTGCATCCTATGAAATGTAGTAAGTAAATATATTCAGTACTCGCGTTATAGCTGTGTGATTTCAAATACTGTGAACGGAATTGAATTTAATATTTGTTGCCAACAGTAATCATCAATAAATATCTATTCAGTAATTTATGTCTATTTACGTATGTTCAAATATACGATTTGATACTTAAATCAGGTTAACATTGAAGCAGACTACCAAGTGCATTGTTGTATCAAAGTGTTGTGTAGTTTGAAATGTAGTCAGTGAATTCACCATGAATTTACGTTGCGAACTGTAATAATCAGTAAATGTCTATAGACACATTTCAGTCTGTTTTCATGCGTTCAAATGTACTGTCTACTCGGAACTCGGGCTATCGCTGGAAGCAGACAAAGCAATGTGCATTGTTCTGTTGAAAGTGTTGCGTGATTTGAAATGCAGTAAGCGGATTGGAGAATATTCCTGGGAATACTTTGAGAATGAGTTGAAACTGTCAGGACGTTAGTTTATTGTTTATGAGGTATTTCTCCGTTATGATTAACTTATTCACTTGATGTTAAGTGTCTGACCGAGGATTAATGATGGGAAATTGGGAGAAGAGTAGAACAGGATGAGAGAAGAATAGGACTCGGCTCCCACTCTTTATTAGTGAAGATATTATGCAGCAGAAATACCATCTGTCGCAACGACACCCACGGATAGAAATGGGGTGGCAAAACACGTATTATAACCCATCGCCACACATGTAAACTAAACTTTCATTACGTTTCTAAATTGTATATGCACCAAATTGAATCGAAATCCGTTCATCTATGTTCTAGTTATTATGGCCACTAATCGTTTTTGACACGTGTACGCTTAACGGAAAACATTATTTGTTAGATGAAGTATTAAAATATAGCTATCCCAACGTCCTCAGTTTATCAAATTTATTTTAAATATTTTACTGGACTTAGAATTTGCATGAATGTCTAAATATTATATTAAATTACATAATAACTAGTCGTTACTATTTAATAGAATCGTAAAATCAGTTTTTCGTAGCGGATAACATATTATCGGCTACGACAGGAAAATCCACAATCTACTAACATTAATTCGTGTCAATGGTTTGCTGACACCGCGTCAGTTATTACACGGGTATGTAGGGGATTTCGAAGTGCTACGGCGTAGCATTTGCTACATTATTGGAGGCATTAACGCAGCTGGCTACGACATTCTAACACGTGAATATGAATAGCTCGTAAATTAACAAGTTGTATTTGATTTGAATAATTATGAAACGGGTCAATAATTTAATAAATGAAGTATTTACATAATCTGTGTATTTTTTATTTGATTTAAGCTGAATGTGCTGCAGCATTTCCAGATTGGGGATTGAGGAATTTTTCAGCATATAGGAAAATAAGAATTTTAGGAAAATAAAATTGTGGGACAATTTTCGCTGCCATAGCGGGCGGAGGGTGGTATTTATTGGTAAGAGAAATGCTACTTGTTTTTTTCACTGACATCAAGGTGAATGACTATTAATAATAATAGATTTATGTTATAATATAACATAATTTTAGGAAAAGGTAGCTTTATATTAACCGAATAATGTATCAAGTAACATAAGCAAATGTATAACGAAATAAGATAACATGAATAGAACTGAATAAATACATGTAATCTAATCCACCTGGGTAATGGCATGCCCGGGCCGGTCAAACCCCCGGATGTGTGTACGCCACATGAGCGGGTAGTGTCGTCTTTTGTTACTTGTAGTACAAAATTTTGCTACACCGTAATGGAATTTTTATTACGACATATATACATAAAAACGATCGAATTGAGAACTTCCTCCTTTATTTTTAAAAGGAAATTAAATTAAATATTCTCACCTCCAAAACGGGCAAATGTTCGTTGATGTTACTCAAAAACGATCTATCTATGAGCAGGACGTCTTGATTGTTAACTTAGGCTGATACAGGCAGTGCAATAATAAGTAGTCAAATAAATTTACTGAAAAAAATCGACTTTGGGACTTAATAGAGACAAGCAATGTGGTCTATTAACATTCTTTTACAATTCTTGGAAAATAATGTAAATAGACATTACCACATCTCATGTTGAAGTAATTACACCAATATATGTAATTTTAATTTACATAAAGATGAGAAAAATATAACCTGTGTAATGGTATACCCGGGTCGGTCAAACGCCCGGATATGTGGTGTTTGCTATATGAGCGGTTCGTCGCTTTGTGTTACGTAGTTCAATATTTTGCTTCCACGGTAATGAAATTTGTACTAAAATTTGACCTCTTGAGTTTAGTCAGGCAGATGTGGTAATTAAAGAAAATTGATTGATGGCGGACAGTGGTTCTTTTGAACAAAATTGACGTTAGGGTTTGAAGAATCAAGGCTTTTTGTCTTAGAAAAGTCGTCAAAGTATTACTGAAATTTCGGTTAGTTTTTATTACGAGTGTTGTGTGTTGCTTGATAGATACAGAATCTATAATTTGTATCAAATAGTACGTATTGTAATTAAATTTGCCACTTAGGCTTCAATAAATAGACATTTAAGACTACCGACTATTAAAACTAAATAACTGACAGACATAGTTGAATATACATACTTTTTTTCTAAATACTTTCGTACTATAGATAGATTAATACCCAGACCGTAGAAAATTACAATGTTCATCAGATCATAATTTTCTACTCATGGGGACAACCACTGCGCCAATCAGGTTGCCAAAACGAATAATTTGTTTGTAAATCATTTTCACTGAGATTACTTACCACCACCAAACTAATTGACGCCAAAATAGCCCTAACGCCCAAATTGCCGATGTAACATGATACTACAAAAATGAAATTCCATTAAGGTCCAAATTCGCGCAACGATACAATATTTCAGTTATGTATTGAGTTTCAGGGAGCGACAGCGGGATCCATTAGCTTCGGGATGTTTTGATATAGATTCTTCGAGAAAATTCGTTTACAGCTCTCATTTGTAGTCGTTTGCAGATACTTTAAAGAATAAATATTTTGCTGCATTTTTAAGTAAATTAACGTTAGTGATATTTTCATGTTTAGTGGATTTTATTTACGTTTGATTGTTTGTGAAGTATCTGTATTATTACGAGCTTTTAATTTTAAGATGTTTCATTTTAACAAAATTGAACAGAATACGATATTTCGTGTTACGTGTTTCGATTTTTGACTACAAATAAATAAATTTTGTTTGACTAGCAGCGTCTCGAGGGACCACGCGCTCTTTAGTGAGAAATAATAACTAAGGCATATATGTAGACATCGTATTAGTGTAGGATTTTAATGAATAATTTGATTGTACAATTAACGGTTGTTATATAACCAGGTTATTTAATGAAGCGAGTGTTTGTATATTTGTGGAGTTCCAGACTTTGTGTTTCATTTTTATAAGCTCACAGCAAACTTTCAAAACTCTATGAATTACGGTTTGAATTCAATGAGATATTTAATGAAACATAATAAAAATACTTTCACGATGGTCATGCTATTAATTAATATTTCCAAAAGGAAAATATCACATTCAATTAAAAGTTCCAATTTAAAAACTTCAATCTTTCTGTATTCTAAAATGACGTTTTAAGTTTTTCTCTAGCAGTAATGGGACGTTTTTAAGTGCATTTGAATGAAAGATGTAGTTATTAGTAACCAATTAATGATATTTAATAAATAATATTAAAACGTCGTTGTAAACTATACATTATTTTAAATTTAAATATGTTATATGCACATTTATTACAGTGACTATTTAGATGTCATTCATAAAGTTCAAAAAGTTTCAAATATTATAGTTCTGACTATTCGTATTTTATAAAGAAACTTTATCTACTAATCTATGGACCCGGAAGAACACTACCATATATGTATTTAATTTCATTCAAATCCGTTGCGTTTTTGGGCAATAACAATATGGGTTGTACTACATGTATACAAACAAACTTCGACGTTTCAGAAATTAACTGTTTCAGTAAATGATGTGAGCAACAAGGTTAATAATTATTATTTATGAAAAAAATCGACTTAATTATGTATGACAAAAAAACCTTATTCTCCTTTTATGATTTGCAAATGACACTATAACGAATTCAATAACACCTCACACGTCAAAAATGGCAGAAAAAAATTCTTTAGGGCAATTGTTTGCGAACTCGATGCCTAAATCGCAAACATACAAAAACATTACAAAATAAAAGCAGAACCGTAAAACGCGTTCTAATACGACTGTTTATTCGTATAGAATTCAGTTTTATTTACTTCACCGAGACTCCAGGGAAATTTGCTTATAGATGGTCTCTCCAAAGTAATGAATATTAAAATTGAAAACTTGTCAATGGAGCACTTAATCTGCCGGCGTTAAAAATAATTAAAATTTATATTTTCAGGGATTATTCTGTAATTTTACGCTCAGCAAGTAATCGTAGGTTTATTGCGTGCATGTCCAATGTTGATTTTAAAAATGTGTTTTTAATTAAAACGAAATTAAAGTATTATACGTATATTGATGAGAAAATAATGCTCTTATAGTATATAATGCCGGGGTATCGGTTACTTAATCAATTGGGTCCTTTTATTGATAGCTATTCTATTCAAATTCTTAACTACCAGATGATGATTTTTCGAAACCGGTTGTAAATTAAATAAAGTTTAATAATAAATAAGGAAATGGTGTCAAAAATACTTTAATTACATATTTTTAAACAGCATTTCAATCAAGAAGTGACAATACAGTTCATCAAGTATACAAATGGAAGCCTTGTTACAATATTGAATTCATATATTTTTGGGATGATGGGTAACAATATACAATATGTATAGGGCGCTATAATATTACTTTGAAATTCAGTTACACAATAAATAAAATTTTCTATTTTTTCTATTCTGTAGTATTACGATATTTATGTGTTTCGAACTTAAACTAGACAGATTTCTAGTCCTTGATAATAATAATTATTTTTACCATATTTCAGTGGCAAGAGATTATGTCACAGGTAATTTTTAGTTTGAACCTTGAAGTAATATGTCAAATATGTATTATCCAAAACCTAAGTTGACGTAGAAAGCAGAACGGGTCAACACCAACACCAAGATTGGACAAATTGAACGGTTAAATAAGACTGAGCTACACAAATAAGATTTAAAATATATCTCCAAACGTTTGACGTGGATAGTATCCTTTTTGCTTTACTACGTCTAAGTAATGACAAACTTTAAATATCTACAGATATCGTTGATGAAACCAGGCATGTATTTAATTTAACCTTATTTTCGTATCTATGTATCACCGCAAAGGGGTCACAGTCTAGGATTGAATAATTGTGAACGAGTCTGCGGTGGAGCGAGGCCTAGCTGTGATTTAATCTAGGCATACTGTTAAGTTAACGCGTAGAAAGGGGAATGTGAATTGATTTAATTATAAACGAGATGATAAATTAGATTACGTATAAAATAAAAGTTAGATAACAAAAGTTCTGAAATAATTTTAAGATGTGAAGCTTTGGATGTAAAGAACAACTAGTACCATTTTTAGGTAGTTGTTTGAGGCAAGCTGAAAACTTGTCTGATACGTCTTCTGTAATACCCCGACATGGGACTGTAGCCCTAGTGGCTGGTTAGAATAAATTCATTTAATAGTTTCCAAAACGAACGCGCTTAAATAAACTAAGAAACTTTTCTGTTTTATTATTTTAGCATAGCTTACTTTTAACATTACTTGCCTCAATTATTGGCAAAATGTATTGGATCAATGTATTATAATAACATCACATCTACCTACATTTTCATCAAATAAATTACTTTGACTTTGACTTTACAAGCTGAGCTCCGCGGTTTCACCTTAAATATATCCTGTTCTCGTACGGTTTTAGGGATTAAAACTTTCCTATGTCATTCCTGGGGCTTCAAAGAATCTCTGTAAAAAATTTTATCCAAATCGATCCTGTAGTTTTTGAGCCTATTCAATACAAACAAACAAATCTTTCCTAATATTAAGTATAGATAGGTAGATTTGTACAACACGGGTTTTCCCATACGAAACACGTACACGGAAATAAATTTTTATTTCTCTTTTCGCGCCTGTAAATGGTGTGATAAAAACTGATGATATTGCCCGCAATTGAACGGAATTTCACACCTGATAGATCAGTTAAGAGTTTATGAGTATGTGCAATGTTCAATTTAATTTAGAGCTCAAATCAATTTAATTCTTTCACACTTGACAAGGAATGTTAAGTGATTTTTTTGACTTGTATATTTGTTAGAGAAAAATAATTTTTATTTGATTTGATTTAAGTAATCCTAAAAAACCTTCAAGAAAAAGCAAATGGAAGAATTTTCTCTATTGTTTTATTGACCGATTGAAGTAAAGTTTCAGTGTCAAGATGGCCTAGCGATTGTAAGATTGTATGTTTGCCCGTTTGTATGTTTGTATGTTAGTATGAAAAAGTTTCCCTATGATAACTCGAGTATCGTTGATCCAATCTTGCAGTTTGTAGTCGAATATTTGAGACAAAAGAAAATATCAAGTTTGACAATGAGCAAAATTGGTGGGGAGTAACACTATTTTCTGTAAATAGCTTAGGCTGATGTTTATTACTTTACTAGCTGTTCCACGCGGCTTCGCTCCATTAACGTAATGTTATGTAGCGTATGTAAATCAGGAATAATGTAGCATTCTAATGGTTATAGAATTTTTCAAATTGTTCCAATAGTTTCATAGCCTTTTCAATCAAACCAAGAACCAAAAAAATCATTAAAGAATATTATATATTTCATTAGATTACGTTTCTCCTTAATTGTACAAAAAATATAAACGGTGGCTATAAAATACACATGACCAAATGTACAATTGCTGCGTTATGGCTATAATTGAAATCCGTAAATTACAAATACGGTTCGCTAATAAATTTATCTCGTTCAGCAAATTGGTGTTGTTGTGATTAAAATGAGAAAAAATGTAATTGATTTGTAAGAAGGAATATTACACGGTTCTTTTTAAATTAAAAAGGTAATTGTTGATCTTTAATAATGTATGCCTTTCTAAGATTTGATTTTAAATATTATTTGTTTTAATGTGAACACTAGACGGCACTTCCTAACAATAATTTAGTAATGAACAAAAACTTACTTGGAACACCCTGATTAAAATCTTTTAAAATTAAACCCTTTTCTTTTATTGTATAAAAATAAAAAAATTATAATTTAATTGAAGGGGAAGCTTTCATAGCTTAAATCATTTTAATTAATTACAAAATTACTAAGTTTACACGTATGACAAAAATATACATACATTATATATTCATTCATACATACATACACCTACTTTCGCATATAAAATATAGGTAGGATTTCTTCAGCTATTTTCGTTTCATATCAAATCATAACTCACCTACAAATATATCAGAAAGCTATAATTTCGTTACAATGTTAAATTGGTTCAGAAGTTATCCCATTAAACTTTACTGGGAATAACGAAATATCTTCCATTAACTGTTTAGTTTTGTTACAAGACAGCCTGCTCTGTTTATCTAAGGTCTTACAAGGTTTGGTGAATTAAAAATACATGTTAGTAAACTACACTAATATTATAAAGAGGAAAATTCTTTCACCATTCGAAAGGTACATTATCCATGAGTAACATGGGCTATATTTTATAGGTATAGTCTAAATAGGCATTATCGCTACAATTAATCTCTGATACGGCGACTAGTCAAAATTGCTCAATTAAAAAAAAAAGCATTGGTCACAAAATATTAAAATTATTCAGTTACTTTAAAAACACATTTATATCATACGTGCGTAGATAAGATATTTTCAGTAAAATATTTCAAAACAAAACGCTACCAACCCTAGCCGGCCGTTACGTTGTAATAATATGAAAACGCAAATAGGTATAAAATTGTGGCAAGAAATGCTGTAATTAGGGTTGTCAACTGTTTTCTTTTTTATATTTCTTTTTATGGCAGAGCAAGCAAAGGAGTAAGTGGGTCTGGTGTTTTCACGCGACTTCGAAGCTGGTAAAATGCAAAAAATATTTTGGTTTGAAATGTTGAAAACAAAAATATTTATTTATCTATGTACAAAACATAAAAAATATATGTATTTGATTTTGTTTACCACTCGATGGGAAGTGATAGCTGTGAATTATTACTTACTATCTTAGTAAGTAATAATTCATACTTAGTACTCAAAGCACTTGAAATAATCTTATTTCAAGTGCTTTGAGTACTGCAAATACAAAAGAAAATAAAACAACATATAATATATGATGTTAAGTAAAGCTAGCTAAAATATGATAGAATGTAAGGTTCTGGAAATATTTCACATTGCCATCAGACGAGCAAAGTAGCGTTTCATGTTATCCCACCAATCTTTTATAAGGTAAGGTTTATGGTTTAAGTTGGGTCCAATTCATCATGACGCAATATTTTTTTTACAAACTACTTTGCCTTTGACTTTGCCGTTGATTTGCAAGTCCGAGAAAAGTATCCTCTTCAAAATCGATCGAAATCCCATGAAAACTATAAATGATTTAAAAATAATCCTTTAATAACAATAAGTAGCTTTTGTGCCGTCAAGTGCATTTATTTCTAACGTCTGAATAAATGTTATCAATTTCCTGCGAATAAAACAATATAAATGAACATCGAGAAAGGTTGTACGTGGGCGTTGTCACTAGTGAACTAAAGCTATTTTAATAATAGTTTCTAGTTTATATTTATCTGACTAATCGATCTGTTTCCTATTATTTGAATAGGTCAGTTTAATTCAGCAGTCTTTGTTAAAACGGGATTTATCCTAAAATATTGTTTCAAAGTTGTAATACTTGATATACTGTATTGTAACTTCTTGGAAATGCATGTAAAAAAATATACAATTATAGTCTACTATATCCAAATTTGATTAAGTTTATTAATAAATGGGGAAAAGGTGTAAAGTAGTAATCCCTTTTGGGGAATGGGGTATTAAAAGTTACACTGATATTTTATTTAGAGGCAAGTAGCAAATGCCCTGTGCCTGTCTGACCGACACTTTTTTGTCACGACTCCACCGCTGATTGAACCCAGGGCCTCTCTAGGTTGTAACGCCTAACACGCTAACCACTGAACTAACAAGGCGGTCATAATACTTTTTTTTATATGCAAGTAACAGTTTTGGTTTTAATTACATTTTAGTCAATGGTAGAGTTTGAGAAATTTTTTCCAAAAAAATTCTTTTTCACCTTTAAAAGACAACCTATCAACAGTTATCCAGTGAAGTTATAAGTCAAACAAACTTTACTGCATAATATAAATTTTATTGCACAATAGTTTAATAATTGTTTATTCTTAACTATTATATATTGTAATATGGGCATGTATACCTGAAATAAACGTTTTATTATTATTATTATTATTATTTTTAATAGCTGATCCGCGCAGCATCGGTCTCATAGCATAATGTTACAATATATATAGCCTATAAAAATAGCCTATGTTACGCGTAGATGATGTAGCTTTCGAACGGTGAAAGAATTTTTTAAATCGATCCAATAGTTTTTGAGTCTATTTAATACAAACAAACAGAGAAAATATTCCTCTTTATAATATTAGTGTAGATGCAGTAGAAAATGTGAGTAGTTTGTTTAACAAAATTAATTGTAATATCGTCGGTACAAATTGTATGTGTATTAAGTACTATTAGTTTCTTTCGATACAAAAGCAACGAGTATTTTTTGGACGACCCGACTGGCGCAGTGGATGTGGCAATGGTATATTTCGCTGGGTGTGGGTTCGATCCCCACGAGTCGAAAATTATGATGTGATGAACGTTGTAATTTTCTACTGTCTGGGTGTGTATCTGTAGTGTGTATGTATTTAAAAAATATATGTTTAAGTATGTCTATTATTTCATTTAAAATCATACACCGAAATGAAGGGAAAAATTTCACGCAAATATTTTGTAGGAACTAGCAACCCTAACTCCAGGGTGAGGGGAAAGAGGGTAATTGTGCTTTTAATGGAAGATGGGATCGCAGCAAAAGTATTGGATTTTTGAACAAGGCCGTATATGATTACAAGTGACAATTATGCTACCATTATTATGCTGTTATAGGTGTGACATTTTGGCTAATGGTCTGAGCTACTCCGCTTTTGTACTGTAACACTCAACATATTTTTCTTCCATGAACTAGTCCTGCGCACTTCATTGCGTGCGTTTCATAATTGTCTGCACCCCGAATACGAGCTCTAACGATCAGTGAAATCGATTATCCCAATGCAGGCCCTATGGCATGTGTTACAGCATGCGGATCCCAACAACCAACATAAACGCGCCATTACCAATCTACTAAACGTATATCGTTTAAAATAAATTATCAATAAAGAATAAAATAAACCAATAATTTCGTAGAACGACTCTCAACTTACCCCCTGTTATGTATCAACCAAATGAATTCCTAAACGTATTTTAAAGCGTAATTCCTTTCAGAAATTTCACGAGCCTTTTTAATAGTCAGTTATCTGGCTATCGAAAGATTTCAGCGGTGACCCCAATCCGTAATAATGGCCGCCGATTTGAAAGATATTTCTGTCCGCCATTTTTACTTTTGTCGATAAAAGAACGGTGAAATTGGTTTCCGTAATATACTTAATAGAATTCGCATTTCTATAGTGTGAATCGTGTGTTATGGATTACTAGCCACGCTCCGCGGTTTCATCCGTGTAACTTCAGATGGCGTGGGTATTCAGAGATAAAATGGACGTAAAGGAAACTTGTAGATGTGTCTTGCTTGACTCTTATCTTGATATGCATAATTGTTAATGTGATGTAGATATCTTTTGCCCAAAATGAATCTCGAGTATTTTAAAGCACATATACTTAATATAACTCATATTATTATATTATTATAGTGGCCAATCTCAACAAGCCAGGCTAGCTAGCTAAGCATTAAAACAGGTGCACTCACTGTTCCTATACTCTTATAACTCAATGGAACGGCAGACCGACACGGTCGGTGAGAGATCAGTCATAAATGTAGACATGGTTGGTGTATACCCTCACCCATATAGCAAACGCCTGTTAGTTCGAACGATAGTTTTAAAACCGAGAGGCCCTAGATTAAATCTGCAAAAGACATGAAAAAGGTTTAAACATTATCGCGAAAAAGATCTATCAGTCTAACAGATGTTAAGTACAAAAGTGGAACAGGATTTAATTACAACATACATACCCATTATTAACGACGATGAATATTTAACACCAGAACGTATACATATACGAGCTTAATTTAAAACTTCCCGCAGCAATCGCGTGTTGCATAAGATATATGAAAGTTTCTTAAGTGAATAATGTAATTTATAGTTTAATACTCGCTCCATATATTCATTTTAGTACTTTGAGTTTTATATTACTATTGGATTAAGTTTTATGGGAAAGTGTTGGAAGTTTTGGTATATTTATGGAAATCTCAACTTGACGTTTTATATATCATGTATTTTGTTATTTTAATGATAATATTACACCTGTGGCGACAGGTTAGAATAAGTGTGTTTCATTTCTAACCGTGGTTGTCGTAAGAGGCAATGGAGGCTAATTCTGCTGCATAACATCTTCAGCAATAAAAGAGTGGGAGCCGAGCATTGCACGATTGGGCCAAGCTCGCACCGGTGTAATTACCATCTTCCCAGCAATAGATCGGCGTGAAGCAGTGTGTTTCGTATGGTGAGCGGGTACCCGGAGGACCGGCCTTTTTTCTCATCCCATTCCTCTCCCATCCCATTCTGCACTTCACTTTATTTTCCCATCATTGACAGAATTTCGTCAGAATAATATTTAGTTTAAACAGTTTTACTACTAACATTATAATGCCTCCCGTACGTAGGATAACATAGTGCACAAGTATGTGCGCAAACACAGGTGTACTCTCTGTTACTTCACTCTCATAATACGATGAGATCCCAGACCGACATGACCGGAGAGAGATCGTGCAGAACCGACTTTGAGATGAGATTTTTGCTCTAAAATATTTTTTGTTTGATCCGGGAATCGAACCTGAGAAGCCTCGAAGTAGAGAAAGATGCAACGCATAGACCAACGAGGCAGTCAACTCCTAACGTTATTGTTGATACGTTTCATAAATCAATGTCTATGTTAGCATAGACATTGATTTATAATAGGTCGAAACATGTACTAAATAGGCTTTTTCGCGACTATAAGCACTGTATTCTAATTTCACATGTCACAATACTTTACAGCAATAAATCTCTCATAACTTATGACCAGAACACTGGCCGTGTAATGGATGGTGGCAGGCTGATGCAAATTACACAATAGTTCTGATAGATTACTTATACATACCTATATAAATTTAATCTCTATTTCCCCTGGTTATTTTTGTTGTATTCTACATTGAAGGCATACATCAGTCAGAAAAATCTAAAAAAAAATAGAGCAGTCGCAAATTTGTCTTGTTTCAAAACGTCTATATTAAACAAGTATATATTCCTTTATATTATTATTTAAGTCGGTTTAAAAATATACATACAAAATTTCATGATATTCGGTCATAGAATTTATTTATTTTTTTGCGAGGACATTTATTCATATCAAAGTACACTTTAAGCCTAAGCATGACTATTTAATACATGCTCTTATTAAACCTTATTTAGGAATGTAATATTCTATTAAGCGTTCCTTCATGCTCTCACATACTTTAAACTTTGTAACACCATCTTTTAACCGCATTGAACTTCTCCCACAGGCCACAACACTTAACTGATTGCAACAATAAATAAACGTTTAAGTAGTTATTTAATTTCCCCGATTGCCTCGTCAACAGCGAGTTTAATAAAAACGAGACAAAGATGTTCCGGAGCCATTTTTCAACGCGGTGATTTATTGCAACTCGTCTTCTGGGAGCCGATAAGCTGGAGGTATAAACCGCTTTCCACGATGCAATGCTTTTTCTATTTTTTTCTGGTTTTGGTTTGAATTGAGAATAAGTGATGTGTGTTTGTGCCTAAATTTCTTAACAAGTTATTTAAAAATAATCTGTATAAGGATATAAAACTTAAATATGACTGACTGACTGGATTTAATAGGGATCTATCACCGCAAACCGATGGATGGATCGGGTTGAAATTGGGCATGCAGAAGGTTTTGACGTAGGCATCCGCTAAGAACGGATTTTGATCAAATCTCACGGGAACGGTCACAAGAGATATACGCGAATGACAACGCGGGTCATAGCTAGTGTAGATATACGTTTACTAGTTCATATGTTTATCATACACCGAGTATTAAGCAATAAATTATGTTAAGCGGCAAAAATATAAATGAAATGAAATGAAATGAAATGAAATGAAATGAAATGAAATGAAATGAAATGAAATGAAATGAAATGAAATGAAATGAAATGAAATGAAATGAAATCATAATTTATTTGCTTAACATGAGTTACATAAATGGTGTTATCTTCACAATGACCTTAGCATGCTATGCTCACAAAAAGCGTGCAAATATTTATTTTTAGCATTTTAACATAAAATTAAATAAAATCATACAATTGCATTGATAATAAATTACAAATAAAAATTAATATAAAAAGTCATTTACATTATAATAGCATTTTTTAATTAAGAGCATTTTTAAATCTAGTTAGTGGTAATTTTTTTATATCATCTGAAAGTTTATTATAAATGTTTATAGCCATCACGAAACAGTTTTGAATATAATACAATTCTTTGATACGGAACTTTCAAATGAAATTTCCGTCTTTTAGGGCTATTTTCACTAATACATTGGAACAGCTACACATTTGGAATAACATTTTCGATATCATACAACAACAGGCTTCGAAAACCTATTCAATACAATATTTGTTTGTATTGTATAGGCTTCGAAACTACAGGACCGATTTGGATGAAATTTTGTACAAGAGATTCTTGGAGACCCCGGGAATAACATAAGATAGTTTTTATCCCGAAACTGAAGTGAAACCGCGGAGCTCAGCTAGTATTCTTTACAAATAAAGAAACCGAAGCGTACCGAACTGTGGACATTTAGCCTTAACTGGATAAAGTACAGTTTTCATTAATTAAGCCACAAAGTTGATAGAATATAGGAAGCATATTGTTAGTTCAGAATATCGCCTGACCCCGCTCCTATGATAGCTTACAAACCTAATTCGGGCTATCTCTACGTTGCAGCTATAGTGATGTGCTTTTATCGATATTTTAAGGGTGAAATGCATTTTTCACCTAGGTACTTTTTATTAATTATGGTTTAAATTGGTAGAATATAGAAAGCATATTGTTAGTTCAGAATATCGCCTGACCCCGCTCCTATGATAGCTTACAAAGCTAATTCGGGCTATCTCTACGTTGCAGCTATAGTGATGTGCTTTTATCGATATTTTAAGGGTGAAATGCATTTTTCACCCAGATACCTTTCATTAATTAAGGTTAAATTTGGCAGAATATTGGAAGCATATTGTTAGTTCAGAATATCACCTGACGCCGCTCCTATGATAGCTAACAAACGTAATTCGGGCTATCTCGACGTTGCAGCTATAGTGATGCAATGTTATCGATGTTTTGAACTTTAAACTAAGTATTTTTTACGGAGATATATTGGATTTATTGATGGGTCCGTATTTTATTAATCTTCTAATAGAAGATTAATAAATCTTCGAAAATGCGTAGGCATATTGAAGTCAAAAATAAAATGGTTATATTTTACAATTTAAAAACCGAAAAAGGCAAAATACCACTTGCGACGTAATTTTTTTTAATTATTATCCAGTAGTAATAATATCGACAAGGTAGAGTGAAGACATATGTAGGGTGGCTGGCAACAACTGGTGGCAAACAGCTGAAGACCAAACTCAGTAGCATGCCTTTGGCCTATGCTCAATAGTGGGCGAAAATGGGCTGAAGAGAGAGAGAGAAGAAAAGAGTAAGAATAGAACTATTTCTTTGTTACCTACAACAGCGACCTATATACGTTTCTAATGTTAAATCACATAGTTTTTAACATATTTGTAGTCAAAACGTTTTTTCATAGAATGAAACGAAATATCTTTAGTTTTAAAAACGTAAACAATGCAATTTCAGCAATGTTTTCGACGAATGAGGGTCATGTGTAGATGTCGTAAAATAAATTATTCATGTTCAGTCTGAGGTCATAAAATATAAGAAATTGTACGCTCGCAAAACACACATTTTGCGAAACCCTATTTTATGAGCAGTGATGATACCTGTACTAAAGAATATATAAAGTGAATGTGTAAATTTACGTCGAGACATAGTTAAGTTTAATCCCTTTTTTCCTTTACGAATTACTAGATTTTGAAATCGGTTTCATTTAAATAACATAACATTGTTCTATTAGAGCTCAATTATAAAATATAAATTGTAACTTTTGTATTTTTCTGACGTACAAGCTTTATAACTGTAAAGATTCCTACAAATCCGTTCAATAGTTTTTACATGAAATAATAATAAACCCACATCCATTGTCACAGAAAATTATCTCAGAAAAAAAAATTCTATTTTTAATGTTCTAACTTATCCATGGAATCCATACAAAACTAAATTGAATAATGTCCCAACATATCCCTTGTCACTAAAAGGGTGACTATCGATATCGATCCGCGTTACCCACATCACTAGTCCTGTCTCGTGCTATGCAGCTGAAATGCGATTAAATAAAATGAAAAGTCACATTTATAAACTTTTGCAAATTGACTTTATACTATTCCCTTAGTCCTTGCAGTGGAGTATTAAGTTCATGATAACAAGTTTTACTTATTTTTTTAGAATCAAAAAATAATTATTTTTTTTCGGTAATATAGAGTGAATATCTAAATTTTACTGAATACGTGATTATTTACTTATACATTTTTATTTATTTATTTAATTGCTTTAAACATGGTAGTGGTTGATGTTACTTTACAGCTCTTTTTAATTCCGACATGTTTTACATTAAAAAGGTGTGCGAATTTTAATTAAAGCAGTACAAAACTAATATGTTATTTATGCTTCTCATCTGGCTTTTATATTCTAGTTGATTGTGTACGTCACTAATATTCTTTTAAATTTACTATTCGTTAATATCCCCAGTTAATTTGTGACTAATGTTAGTTACCATGTCCCTTGTCACTAAAAGGGACTATCGATATCGATCCACGTTACCCACATCACTAGCCCTGTCTCGTGCTATGCAGCTGAAATGCGATTAAATAAAGTGAAAAGTCACATTTATAAACTTTTGACAGAATCACTTTAGTCTGTTTTCCTTGGTAACTTGGGAGTGAGGTTTTGAGTTCAAGAGCAAGTCAAGCTTTAAAATTTAATCAAAGTGCATTGTTTATTTTTAAGGATTCGTGTGGAATGAATATATTGACTCATTATTTTAATGCCCCGCCTATATCGCCGTTACCTGTGGAATTTCTAATTTTCATCCAAATCGATTCAGTGGTTTAAGCGTGAAGAAAAGAGAGACAGACAGTTAGTTACTTTCGCATTTATAATATTAAAGTGCGGAAATAAGAATTTATTAGACTAAACTTGTTTAAGGTATGTTATTCCGTCACAGAAAGGGAATGGTATAATTCTTGCCAAAAAAATATAACGACGAACCTTTAGGGAAAGTTGCCGAAGTTTTTAAAGTCAGTCAGTCAGTTCCTTCAAAACACTGGAAATACAACGACAATTAAACAGGTCTTAAACAAATACCGTATATTTTTTTCTCAAATCCAATAATAGCTTTGATATTTAAACGTAATAAGGTAACAATAATGAAAATCAATTTCGCAAACCTGTAGTGGCAATATGCCTTATTAAATATCTTCTGCCTCGCCGGCTATTGCAATATTTAGATGTACAAACCACAACTTTTTAATCGTAAAAATAGCCCATAGGATTTTGATCCTAAATCTAATATCTTTAAGTTATAAAATCGCGTGCCTATATTGAGGAATACGAAGCTAGCTGTTTGGGTTTCATGATAATGTTTAACCCGTAAGTATCCAACGTAGTTTTATTCTCTTGCCCTCTTTCCGAGGGTCATTGTAATTGGATGTTTTATTTCTCAATTAAGCCATGTCGAAACATCGAATTTAAGTAAAAGAGATTGGTGTATTTAATGTTAATTTCTTTCCTATTTCATGGAGTAATTTAATATAACTCGTTTGTTTAAACTATATTATAATTATTGTTTTTGGTGTACTGATATTGTTTTTTAAATAAAATTTAAGCATGCGTTAGATTTAGCATTGAAGCCCTGCCTAAATATTTCAATATTATTCTACTTTAAATTTTATTTTTAAATTTAACTGTAATAAAATATTTTGGATTTTCTTTATTTTTATTTTCTGTTAAAATACTGTACGCGAAAGAAAAAAACTATAAAGAGTTTTTTTTTTGCTATAACAAGCAAGCTAAGCCCATGAACATCTACAACATGGTTTCGCAGATACTTTGTCAGCTTGAAGGAAGAGGAGGGGACATGGAGAGGATGAACATGGTGGAAAAGGAATGGCATGGGAATACAGGCTTCCGGGCACCCGGTAAGTGCCATACTCAGCTCCCACTCTTTTATTGCTGAAGATGTTGAGCAGCAGAATTACTCTTCGCCTTTTACGACACTCACGGGTAGTAATGGGGTGGCGACACACGTATTCTAACCCGTAGCCAGGTATTCTAACAGGTAGCGTTTCATATTCTACTATAATTTATAGTTGTAAACCTGGTCATTCTGACCTACAGTAGTTGGTAACGGGTTAATGATTGGTGGTTTGATAATAACGCGGAGAATTTGAAGAGATCTCCACCGATCTTAGATGCGTTAGAGGGTGATTAATTTAGTCCGACTCGAGTGACTTCTATCGGCCATTGTTTGAAGCAGGAATAGTTGAGTGAATAGCTTTTAATCGAAGTATGCATTAGTATCATTACTGGATTTGGAATGGGGTATATAACATTGATAAATAGCATATAGAAGGTGAATTTTTCAAGCGGATTTTCTGGGACAAATCCTTAACTAATAATGATGGATAATACTAGATAATAGACAAAATTAATTTAGTAAAAAAATGTCATAGATGAAAGGCGACGCTTACTGTTTTTAACCCACTTAAAAAAAAGCAAACTTCAAACTAAACTTTTTTTATGTATGTTGTCGGTGCCTTTATCTATTTTCAATTTAACAAGATTTTGCACCGACTTTATATTGATTTCAACCAAAATAAAATAAAAGTTATTTTTAGAGTGAGGAAGTCGGTTCTATTTTTTGGTAAAAAGTTATCTATTATGTTACCATGAAAATATCTTATTTTAAAATGACAGAAGCCGCGCAAAGTTTAAGTCAAAGCCAAACATTTTATTATGACGATAAAACGAGTAAATCCTGAAATGGATAGCCTTTATTGCTGATATAAAAATTTTATATTTATTGTGTCGCTGTTTATATCCACTTTATGACAACTTGAAAAACTATTCAGGCGTAAAGACACGAAATACAACCTTACCGATGCAAGAAGAATTTTTCATTGAAGTGTGAACAAATATATGGTTTTATGAAAGAAGTCTCGTAGAAAATGGCGCACAATATTGCCATGGAATTACCTTCTTTACAATTGTGCATGTTTCTATTATTGCTTATAATTATGTTATTTTTTCCTTTTGTTCTTTTTCTTTTGGTGTGTGCAATAAAGCATAATATTTTCATTTCCATTTAATTTCATAAACATTTATTCAAATATCACAAAAATTGGAAGAGGCGTCGAACAGAATGGGATAGGAATGGGATGGGATAAGAAAAATATAATAAGCTTACGATATATATAGGAAAAATAAACGAATTAAAATTCAATAGCAAACAGCAATACTTAAAAGCATTTACTCAACTCCACTAAGTACGCAGTCTATTGACAATTTATCGAGTCGAACCAACCTAAATTCCTTTTTGCCTCGGTTTAATGAAATCAAGAGTAGAACAGATCCCCAGTTAATTTCAATCACGTGGCCCGTACTGGGGCTGTGTTCAGGGTGATAAGCGAAGCGGTAGCGAATAGTAATTTATGGAAACTTTTACTATAGTGCGAGTTCATAGGTATACTATACACTAGTATACTAATATGAGTAACTAACATGAGTTTACCTACTAAAATATTCGGTAAATGATATTATGGTATAAATAGGCAAGTTAGCCATCAATTTCTTTATTATGAAAAAAAGTAATTAGTTCAGTATTTACTGACACACGCTTTTTTTTACTCCTCCTAGTTTAATTAAGAATAAGGAGTCCTTTTGATAAACTTCGTTATTTTTAGGGTTTTTTAACACGGTTGAGGTCTTTGTGTCCGAAATAAAATTTGGGAATAACTTAATAAATTTGTATTAATTAAATAAATGCTATGTGTTCATAATAAACGCTCCGCTCACCACCAAGGTCAGTATCAGTGTGATTGACGTCGAGTTTACGTTCGGTCGATATGTAATTTACGACGAAAGGCATAGAACAAAGTAGGCTTTTGTTGTCATAGCTAAGCAGAAATATAAAGTCAAAGAACCTTTGTGGGAATGGGGTTCGTGGTGGATTTTTTTCTGATATAATCAATTTATTTTATTTCTATTTAGTTTTTTAAGTTTCACTGACTTACTGAGATGATTCTGCCCGCGTGGTGACTGGTAAGGATACATGTGTTGCCACCCCATTTTTACCCATGGGTGTCGTAAGATGCGACAGAGGGTTACTCAGCTGCATCACATCTTCAGCAATAAAAGAGTGGGAGCCGAGCATTGCACGATTGGGCCAAGCTCGCGCGTCCTTGTGTTTTCACACACACTTATTTACTAAAATATTACTTTAATTGTAAACATTTCGTCTGTTTGTTGACTTGATGGAAGTGATAGGACCTGCGCCTGACCTCTCTCCGGTCGTGTCCAATTTTCATACCGTCGGATAAAGAAAAGTGTCCTTGTGTTTTCACACATACTTATTTACTAAAATATCTCCTGCATATGTGGCTAGTCTCTGTTGATATTGGCTGACGTAGCAGAAATTCCGTTTATATATTACATATAGATTATGTATGTATTTATGTCAAACCTTGAAACAGCTATTATTTTAAAACCTCATATACGGCTACCATTTTTAATTAAAGTAATAAAAATCGTTTTAGTCGAGGAAATGGATTTACCAACGGAAGCTGCGGTGAGCCGGATAGCTTGCCTTATCTTACGTTAGAGACGTGATTTTTAAAATCGGTGTGATTCTTAAATTGTTTTTAAATAAATATTTTTAGAACTTTGCACAAATGCCTCTATGTAGAAAATAAACATATATATTATTTTGCTTAACGTAAGCGAACATAATGAGCCGGTTTGAAATTAAATTAAGTTTATAAATAAATGTGGAAATAGTGCGAAAACACTTCTATATTTTTTAAAATGCTATTCCATCAAGAAGTGATAATACAGTCTATGTAAGTATATGGAAAAATAGCTTTTGCCATCATAATTAGATTTTTTTTTATTTTCACTCAGTAGTTTCAAAGATCAGCTTAAGAAACAAATATTACCACCTTACAACATTAGTTTTGGTGTCAAGATACGTTTGTATATATATTGTTAATATTTAATTAAATAATATTTTTTATAGTAATAAAATAATTTTAATAATATTTCCTCGCAGTGAAGAAAATGGATTTAGTAGCGGAAGTTGCGGCGAACCTGATAGCGCCTTATCTTACGTTGGAGAGGGGATTCGTAAACTCAGTTTAATATTAAAATATTGATTTTAAATAATAGGATTTATTGTTATAAAAATAATATTCTAATTAACAATGCGACGTCATTCCAAGTGTATAAAATATACAAACATTTCCATTTTAGCCGACTTCCCAAAAAAAACGTGAAGGCTATCAATTCGGAGAGAATGGTTTATATTTGTCGAAATGGGATTTCAAGGAGGTATTTATTAAATTATACTGATATTTACTTATAAATAAACAAAAAGTTTCAGACAAAACAGAAATATTAATTGCCACCCAACTTCATTCACTAATTTAATTTCATAATCAAAAACAATAAAAATAAAAAAAACTAATAAATGAAATTGCTTTCCATTCGTTATATTATCGTCACATCACTAAAAGTCAGGCGCTCAGCTTATAAAGATTAATTATCTAGGTCGACCATTTCACTGAATTCCTGCTGTAATATGATTTCCGATACTGCTTATATTTATCACACTTTTATACTAAACTCTACCTCGGAAATTAATCTACGTAGATCTGAGTAACACCCTGTATCTGAGAAACAGGATTTAAAATGCAATAAAAATATGCATCGTTAAAAAGTATTAAATAAATTGAGAAATATTTCTTGCTATAAACTATTGGTATATCAAAAATCACATTTAATACATAAACATGCTAACATACTTATTCATATTCTGGAATAAATTGAAAGTTAAAAAAATATAGGACTTTTTTATATAATATCCATAAGTTTTTTTTGGACAATATTAAACAATACACATAGCTATTAAGTGTAGCGCATACTTTTCCGCCTAATACTTAAAATGCTACCAAAATTATATTCGTAAAAACGTACTCCTAATATTTTTTATACCTAGAACAAGCCTAAACGTCACTATCGCACCTAAAATCAAGTGTGACATTTTATTCGGACACCGGTCGTAAAAGCGTCAAGGAACATCAGACCTAATTCGACAATTTACTACTCTCTAGTGTGGAATATTTTCCACACGTATTCGTTGATACATCAAAATTTCGATTAAAACCTTTTATCTACACTGTAAATGATAAAGGGGAGAGAGGGTTGTTTGTTTGTTTAAACGTTTATTTAGGCAGGCTCATGATGAAGATTATGGGAGGCTTTTTTGGACTACACTACGTATTACGGGGTTGAAACCTAGTGACAGAGCTAGTTTATTTATAAATGTGGCCAAAGTAAGAGCCATAGTAGTGCTTATGTTTTTTATGTTTTTAATATGCGCTACCGAAGATCTTAAATTGTACAAAGTATTTAAGAAATTTATATTGGAAAAGCTAAGTGTAATAATAAATTAAAAAAGTATTTTATGTCACTAGAGTTAGAAAAATACGAATATCTGTAATTTATATTAAGCTGATTCATACCCGAATGTTATAAGGGGTTCGATTTATTTGATTTAGGAATTTAATTTAGTTTTCTTATAGGAAGACCAAAATTATATCCTCACTGAATTCAAAAGTACACCGCAAAAATATTACACGTATAGGAATAAATATAATAATAATATATAAAGTAAATAATATATAAAGGTCCTTTTAAATATAGAACACGTCTGGAATACTATCGCACCTAAAATCAAGCATGACATTTTATTCGGACACCGGTCGTAAAAGCGTCAAGGAACAACCTAATTCGACAATTTACTTCTCTCGTGTGGAAAATACGTCGATTCATCAAAAAACGTCGATTAAAACCTTTATTTTCCCTTTATCATGCGGCCAGTGGATTATGAATTTTCTCTACATGTTTTTATAATAGATATTAAACCGCCGCGAAATTGCTATTTTTATACGTGGAATTTGATCCTGAAATTGCAGGGTCTAAATGAAAAAAGACCAAAATTACTTTGTTGTTATTTTATTTGCTGTAGTTTTAAATTCCAGGGGTGATTAAAATTATAATATTTTAAGTCATATATTAACGACTTTTAAAATAAACATACACTGAATTATCTAAAGAGAATTTTATTTATCAAAAGGTATCACTTTACTCGCCTTTTGAGAATATTTTAATTTAAAATTTGTGGTGTAAACGGAATTTCTGAAAACATAATTTAAAAAAATAGAAAAATATGATCTTTTTCCGTAATAAACCATACGAGGAACCAGGTGGGCATACAAGTATTCTAGTCGAGACCATAAGTCATAAGATAAAATTATTTGCTCCATTTTTATGTCGTTTTTACTGTGATGGGAGCATGAGCCCACGATTTTCGAAGATCGAGTTACGATCAAATCATCCTATATACTTTACGAGGCTACTAAAGAAGAATACAAGAATTTGTCATGTCCTGCTAGGTGAGTATATTTTTTTGGTTGTTTAGGACTGTCTCAAACTGTAACTAACACAAATTTGTAGTGTTTTTTCTGTCTCAAGATTGTATTTGCTGTCTCTAGGAAATAACAACCCACGATTTACGAAGATCGAGTTACGATCAAATCATCCTATATACTTTACGAGGCTACTAAAGAATACAAGAATTTGTCATGTCCTGCTAGGTGAGTATATTTTTTGGTCTTATGGGACTGTCTCAAAATGTAACACAAACTGGTATTGTTTTTTCTGTCTCACGATTGCATTTAATGTCTGTAGGAAAAAAGTACGATTTAATCTAAAATTATCCGATATGAGACTACTATAATAAAAACAAACATTCCTCCTCCTAGGTGAGTGTATTTTTTTGTTTGTATTTGGGACTGTCTCAAAATGTAACAAAAATTGTTGTTTTCCGTCTCAAGAAAGTGTAAAATTGCATCTAAACAGTAAATAACAGTTTGATTTAAGAACAGATTGTCCGATATATTAAAAAGAAATACAATAATACATCAGTCCAGTTAAGTGACGATATTTTTAAATAATTTGGGACTGTCTTAAAAACTCTGTATCTTTCTAATCATGTTTACATGAAACTGCTTTCGTATTTATTATAAGTATAATTTAAGACCATATCGTTTTGTTAGAAAACAGTTATTAAAGATACTCCATCGTCTCCACCCACCCAAGATATTCATACAAACCTCAATGAAATGAGTTTGCAAGATTACGTGCATAAAGTTTAATCAACATTGTTCCGTCATGAAGGTGTGTTTTAATAAGCGAGCTTGCATCTGGGAATTTCATTACCTTTGAAAATCTTTTTAGAATTCCTTATTTGTTTAGCGTGGTATATTGTGGGAAGGGAGTTTTGCAAAGAGATGCTATATTCCAAGAGCGATTCCAAGACCATATTATTTTCAGGAGGTGTTTGAGGCAAGCTAGAAAACTTGCTTCATGCCTCAATATACCCTGATATGGAAAAACAGACCTGACTGGTGAGTGGTGGGGCTATTTTTTGAGACCTGGCGGTTAGAAAGTCCCACAAAAAAGACCTGTCTTTTTGATAATAATATTTTTAGCTGTAAATTATGCCCTATTAAAATTTGAAGTTGACGAAAATACATTATACATATTTAAGATTGCAAAATATCTTTGAATGCGCTTGGCCATGTTAAAACCCCGACTAAACCGTCTGGCTTATTATTTCTGTTCTTTAAACCTTAAGCTACAATATTTTAAAAATTGCATGTTTCCTCAAATATATTATTCATAAAAATTAAATTTATTTTAAAAACTTTTCGGAGTTTATTAAGATTTAGTGCCGCTACCAGCTAGTTCTATGTAGGTGTATACTAGGAGAGGCATCATACAAGTTTTCAGCTTGCCTCAAACAACTACCCAAAAATGGTCCCAGCTCTCGGACGACTATTTTGTGTCACTGTAAAACACACGTGTTGGAACGTGTGCTATGTTCCAACAATTGTGTTTTTCTAATAAAAGCACCTTGTTTATTGTGGGTATCTAGGTAGGGACAAAAAAGTAACAGCTAGTTCGTATAGGTTTGTCGCAAAAGATTCAAAGCAGTATTTGAATACGACTTGCGGTAGCGGGAATGAAAACGACTACGGTTAATTAAAAAGTATTTTTATTCAGAACTTTATCCAAAACAGTTAAACCTAATTATATAGCTTATGTAATTTTCAACAACACCTTACATATTGAATAAAAATACTTTTTAAAGGATTTTAATCACGTTAAAACAAACACCTTACTTGTCAAAATCCGTCTAGACTCTAGACGTCCGAAAAATAAAACATTAAAATCATTTCTGATTAAAGAGAACTTTAACAATGAAATTAAATAAGATTACTTTATTAACATTTTCAAAAACGGTTAAAACTAATATTTCCTCCCTTTTCCGCAAAGTAAGAATAATTTGATAGTTTTTAGATACATTTTCCTGTGTTCAAGATCAAAAAACAAGAACTTTCCCTGAAAGTGCGTCGAGAGCCGGGAAAACGCGTGAAAAAGGAAAATTCTTAGATTGCTGACAAGGCCCGCTTATCTCAAAGCCGGTTATATATGGGAGAATAATAAAAAAGTATATGGAGAAAGTTTTCACATTACAATTTATATGTCACATTACAACAATTTAATTAGCATTTAGTGATTTATGCTATTAGGATCATTTATATCATGTTTTTATGACCTTTTTCATACCATTTTTATGGCAAAATTTTCGTAAACAAGAAGATATAATTTTATATAAGCAATTTCCATGGTCCATGGCTATATTCGTAATTATCTGTATTCAAAATATCACTCGATTCACAGTATTTAAAAACAGAAAAAGCGCACACGGTTTCCTCAACGTTGGCATAATTATTAAAATATTATTTAGTTTGAAAAGCTAAATAATGTGGTGAATAACTAATATACATGTAAGAGCGTCATAGGCCTCATTGCGGTCTTTGCTAGCGTCCATTTTGTACATCGAATTGTGGGCGTGATAGCAACATGAATTGATACAAAATAAAAGTATGATCGTATAGTCCAATGTCTTTTACTTCATTAGTTTACAATCTTGACATCAATTTAAAAGACAAATAATTGTAATTAAAATGGATTCGAACAGAGCCAATAGAATAACAAACGATCACCACGTCCGCCGCTAGCAATCTCCATAAGACAACCGGCATCATCCGTCATGACGTCTACTAGCCTATTCGGGTTACCCGCTCTGATTCAATGTTATCAGTAACATAAATAAAATGCAATTAAAACAATAGAAACTATTTGGAAATAACTACGAAATTATTAATTATCACTAATCGACGACACTCCGTCATACATATAATAAATATCAACGAAATTCTTGGTTTTATATGATTTTTATCCATTTTCAGAATTCAGAGAAATGTATAGCTGACGCAATAATTTAAAAGCCAATATCTTTACGCCCATCTAAATTTTGGTCTAA
Organism: Phoebis sennae; assembly: GCA_001586405.1. Taxonomy (NCBI): domain Eukaryota; kingdom Metazoa; phylum Arthropoda; class Insecta; order Lepidoptera; family Pieridae; genus Phoebis; species Phoebis sennae. The sequence continues at coordinate 65,540 of LQNK01000822.1, read as the reverse complement.
AAAGAAATTATTTAATATTACCATTTAAATTTATTCAGATTGAATATTTCAACGTCATTATCATTTCTCAGAGCTGAAACTTTAACAATATATTAAAGAAAATTAAAAGAAGTTTTGGTAAGTCTCAAGAAAAACCTCATATATTTTCTTAATTGTAAAACTTTTACAGATGGCAGAAGTCAAAAGCACTATAAACAGCTATTGAAGACCGAAGTTTCGAGAACCAATCAAAATATTACTGTACTAATAAAACTTTATACATTAATTTGTAAGAGAATCTTAAACATGTGATTTGTTCTAAAATTTTAAATACTTTAAAATTCATAAAATTTTCATGATAAAATAATGACTTACATTTATATGCAAGACTTTTTTTAATTAAAAATGAACGATTTTAAAGATATCTATGAAAAGGCATTATGTAACCAAGTTAAAACTCTATTTACGACGCAAGAAATTATAATTCATTTTCGCATGTTTTTTTAGATAACCGAAATTATTAAAAATATTAGAAATAAAAGCGTATAGATACTCTGAAAATGGAATAGATCACGATGCACATAATAAAGTCATGAACAACACAAACTAGTAGAAATTATGGACTCAAATCTTACTACAACTTTATTTTCCCGCGTTACATAATAGTTTCTCCTATGTTAAACCGCTCCCACGGTACTATTTTCTGACGTTAATTCAGAGTTATGACCTGTGTGAATCCTGTTTTCATTACTTAGTTATATCAGAGCATTTGTTCTAAGAATATTTCTTTATTGAGAGAAGATTGAATTTGGAAGTGATAGTGGAAATCTATAATAGAAATTAATTCATCTAATATACTATGTTACCATTAATAACAGTTTTTTCATTTCATTAACCTTGTATCCTTTATACAAGTATCGTTAAAAGCAAGTAAAATCGTAACAGGCGTTTCCATTTTCCTCCTGCATAGTAAACTTAGAAATACTTCGGATGCGGGAGATATGCGCGGATGAAACCGTGGGACATAAAATAAAACTAAGTACATATATAGTTATTGATTATAAGATTAACGAAGCTTTATTCCATAAAATAAAAACATTAAAAATATTTACTCTACCAAAGAAATAGTCGCGGAGCATTTTATTGAAACGACTGAGTTTAACTCATTATATACGAGCAATTTTAATCCCTAATTCACATGAGATACTTTTATGGTAACCGCACGCCATCAACATTATCTTGTTGAATAAAAATTCAATAAGCGACACCTGGTTTCCTTTCATTATTCATTCATAGACTTCAATAGACCCTCAGACCTTTTTTGTCGGTCGGGGCCATTACATCCCGATGGCAAAGTGCGGTATAGTCTGGGTATTTTGGTTTGGGACATTACTTTCGTTTTCCACTTAGTTGTGATGAGGATGGTATAGAAAGGCATACTCATTGTAAGCCAAGGAATTTTGGTAATTGACCATTATGTAGGGTGTGGCGTAATGTATGGATAATATGGGTCCTGATAGATGACGTCACGGCTTGCAAAAATATATCTCATGTTCAGTTCCTGGTTTTCAAGATAATATTCAAGGTTTATGAAAATAAAAATAAATTACACCCTTTGCCACTGTTTTTGGTGGCAAGACTGCAAATGAAGGTTTTTTTCAATTCGTTTTTGGAATCATATCACTAGATAGATGCACTATCGAATATTAAACTATGACTTTTGGGTGGCGATAATAATAACACTTTATTGAACACCAAAAAGGCAAAATTTTTAAGCAAATTACCTAAATCACTTATAATTTGAACGTCGTAGACGTAACGTAGACTTGGCAGATGAAGATGGAGGGACGAGATAGATGCCTTCTATTCGAATTGGGATATGCTCGCTAAGATCTGCAGGAAAAACGAAGCCTTTGGCCAGAATTTGCTTCAAAAATTAACTGAGACTACCATCAAAAACACTTCGCAAATTCATAGACACTATAATTAAAAAATACCGCTTTTCGTATCCCACTTGAACAATTCTATAATTGCTCCCTTACTTTTCCTCATAAAAATGGCCGATAAAAATGTACCAAAGTAGTGAGCAATAAATTCTAAGTTAAGTGCAGGGGCGCTCGTTAAATAATTTAACTGCTAAACTTGCACCATTAGTGCAAGGTGGGAGAAATTATTGCCTAGGTAATGATTAATGGTAGATAATATCTAGTGCTAGTGTGGCAGAAAGCTGAAAACTTGCAGTATTGGTAATGATTCGCTTTGCAAGGGAGCAATTTGTTTTAACTTTTGCAAAGGATTTCCCAAAATCCACATAAATCTTATAATGTATAGTTAAAGTTTTAAGCATGGCAATTTGAAAACCAGGTGAAAATTATTTTAATGAATAAATACATTTGTAGACATGTACCTACCAAGAGGGCTGCTAAAAATTTGTTTTATAAACATACTTATTATTACTCCCCTTATCGGGCAGAACATGTATGTTACTCTTAATATTGTTTGCCACCTTTGTACTCGTGTTCAAGCAAATAAATAAATAGATAAATACACGAATAATAGCCGTAGTAATATGAAACATTAGGTAGGTCTGTGTTATGTAATGTAGTGTTAGTAATCATATTAATATTATCTTTCAATGTGAATATTTAGATGTTTGTGTGCCACAATCTATACATATAATAAAACAGTAACCGAACCATTTCTGTACATTGAATATTTTTCAAAAAGAGTAATTGGTATGCAATATGTATGGTCTATAGATACTAAAACCATAGTTAGAATTTTTTTTTTCTGTTTGTCTGTTTATCTGTTTGTCTGTTTGTCTGTTTGTCTGTTTATCTGTTTGTATGTTCGTCAATCACGCAATAACCACTGGACAGATTTTGATAAAATTTCACATGTTGATAGTCCATGATTAGGTGCAACTTATAGGCTACATTTAATTTGAAAAAAATATTTTAGGGATGGTTTTCCATACATGTAAACGGAGGGTAAAAAAATGAACTCGCGAATACATCATTAAATGAGATGTCATTGGATAGGTCTTTAAAAATGAAATAGAGGTTTCTAAATGCGTTGTTTGCTAAAATAAATATTTTTTGAGATATACGCTTCTAAAGTTGTGAAAATGTCATACCACGTAACAAATTGAGAATTTAGTTGAGATGCGGACATACCTTTTTATACTCTTAACGTATAGGTTACATACGTTACAAACACTCAATCAATTATTAAAAATCTTCAAAAAATAACAAACTCTTCGCCCGCGGCTTCACTCGCGTTGTCTACAATTTTCTATATTTTGAAGGAGCGCGCGCGCAGTGTGAGATTTTGGTCAAACCTATTTTCATAGAAAATTATAAAAAAACCTATAGACATTCGCATATATCAGCGGCCTTGCGACCGTAATTTTTTATAACTTTTGTTGTACTCCTCTAAAAATACAGAAATAAGTAGCCCACGCGTGCGAAGCCGCGGGCGGAAAGCTAGTTAATAATATAATGTTATTTATTGATTAGTCTTAAATGTTATCATAAGGAAATGTATTTAAGCAAATTTTTATAAAGTAAATTATCTATCTAATACATAATATGTAATACAATATTATGATATTGTACTATACCCTCACTTTAATTTTGAACTATTAAAAATAGCTTGCAAGTGCTGTGCTATTCGCCTTCTATTCGCCTTCTATTACAAGACGTTGAAGAATAATCATTTTTTATGTCCAATATTGGGAACATTGGATTCAAGTCTTTACGGTAAATTCGTATAATAAATACTATTAGTAGTGGAACAAGTAATTATAGACAAATCGATAACAAACAATAAAGAAGTGACATTTTTCCATTGTAGCTTTTGAAAGATTTCAAATATATTTTTTAAAGGAAGGAAGGGGGACTACGGTATAAGAGAGCTGACGGTCTCGAAATCCTTAACAACCTTCGATAATTATTGGGGAAGTCAATAGGATTGTACGCAACCCCACTCATCGTACGATTAAAGCATATTGAAAATTGTACTTCCATTTTCTTTGTGAAGAGTGCGAACCAATTCGAGCAGAAACGATCGATCTACACCTGATCTTTCCCTTTCAAATTTTGGTGAAAAAAATATAAAATTTTAGTTGTATTAGAGCGTCGTTGTAAACGAAGTATTCCGGGAGTTTCCGGGTGTTTGAGGCAAGCTGAAAACTTATATGATGCTTCTCCTATGGTACTATGATTTGATCTCGTTACTCACCATCCGAGTCTGCAGTTTCATGTCAGGACAAAACAAGAGAGGCATTGGACAAGTTTACAGTTTGCCTGAAAGACATCCCCAAAAGTGGTCCAGCGTTTGGAATAAAGCTATAATATTAAATATAGAACTATATTTCGTAGGTCTCATACAATGTTAATCCAACTAATATTATATATGTCAAAGTGTTCAATTGTTACGATGTTTGAAATTAATGGCTTTTTAACGGATTTTTTATTTCTTTAATCAATTTCCTTCCACTTATTTTGCATACTTCCTATTTATCTATATCGTTTCTTTTATAGCGAGTAAAAAACAAAGTTGTTAAGTGCCACTTTTTGCCAAAGTGCTGTTTTATAGCACTGGGTTGAATCTACCTAATCAGCATAAAAACGCGTAGGCCCATTCTTTTAAAAAGACTTGTTATCATGGAGACAAATTGTTATCTGTTTAGTTGTAAACTTTATTCGCTCTTTTATGGGAGTAACAGATTTATTTTCTGAACTCTAGAAGTGTTTCTTCAAAAACAATGGTCTTACTTATAATGTTTTAATCACTACATATTTACTTAGCCAAATAAAAAAGTGCCATTTCCGATTATTAGCTATCACGGTTTATGAGATACAGCTTGGACAGACAGATAGATAGAATGCGGAGGTTTAGCAATAGGTGATTATAATATACGACACAGAGAATGAGGTACAGTTTTCTGTGGTTTTTTGTTAGTTACGAGACTCTAAAGCGAGACAATTAATATGAATATAAAGGTAAATAAATTGGTCTAGAAGCAAGATAAATATTTATCCTTTTTATTACAACCAGCAGTTGTATCTCGAAGACGACTGTTACGGTCTTACATGTTTTGGAAGTTGTAAGATCCTTTAACAAAACTACCTTCAACTTGGCTCACGGCGTTTTCATAAAATGAATAATGTGAACCGTTGGATGAAATTCTTTATGTATCCCATTTACATTTTCATGAAATTTTAACGACATTCTAAAAACTAAAACATAGTTAAAGAAAATGCTTTCACGTCCACATCTTTGTATAAAATGTGGGTCAGTTAACATCTACGTGAGGTTCCGTATGAATAATTAAATACAGGTGTTTTAGTGTATACGGGATGACCGTAATTATGAAGATAAAAGGGTAAAAGAGGTTTAATGGGGTTGCTTTGTTTGCCGTTATTTATGATAAGAGTTCGCGAAGATTAAAGGGTATTTTATAGTCCGGTTTGCCTTTTCCTTGTTAGTGGAATTTGGTCGAATTTTGTGTTTGAACTTTAAATTATTAAGTTTTGTCTATGGATTTTATGAAATATTACATGCGTGTTAAGTTATACGCTGTAGCCCATGGTTTTCAGCCTCGTATATCTTCCGATTTCGTGGTATTTCCGAGATAAAAACTATGCTATGTCCTTTCTCTGGTGTCCAATAATCGCTGTGCAAAATTTTATTCATATTAATTCAGTTGTTTAGGCGCAAAAAGAGTCGGACATGCAGGCAGAATTACTTTTGGGTTTATAATATTAGTAAAGATATTCCTTTTCTTATTATGTTAAATATATTTGATATACTCAATGTTAAAATAAAATTTTGTATTTATGTTATGCTTTGTACTCGTGTGGCAGGGTAACAATACGTCTGTCACCACCCCAATTCTACCCGTATCTTAAGAGGCGATACTGGGTAATTCTGCTACCTAGCATCTTCAGCAATAGAAGAGTGGGAGCTAAACATCATTTTCCCATCATTAATTTCCATCAAACATGAAAATTCCTTCGATGAAAATCGTAAAAAAAGTTCATTCCATGAAAATTCGCATAAAAATTCTTTAGGTTTATTTACCTTTTATTTAATGTCATAAACTGAGCAAAACACCTGAGAATTTGTAAGATGAACATTTCAGAAAATGTGACCAAGAAATTTCAAGAAAAACACGAAAACAAGGTAGGACGGTTTTTATGCTTATGTAACTTTATGAGAATGGAATAAATTATTTTGATTTCTACTGAGAAATAATAAGAAATTTCGCAGTACTAAAGTTATATTGAAGCTAAGAAAATACTTTTATTCTTTGCAATATGAAGTATTTTCTAAAATCTAAAATATACAGTGTCACTCGGCCTAATACATACAGTATTAAAGTGGGTTTAATTGTAACTAAATCATGTATATCATTCCAAAATGAAATCTACAATTTGAATTGATTACTCATTACAATTATGTGTAGGCTGTCTTGAATAACACTTGTCTGATTTAGCGAGAAACTGAGTTGAAGTTTCAATAGACTTTATAATTTGAAAAAAACTTACTTTTAATACGTTTACCATTAATTTCTAAAATATTTAAAAAATATAATATACGTTAGCCATTTGTCATAAGCACAGTAGGCACTTAATGTATATAAAATGTATATCAATTTTAAATTAAATCTTAAAATAACTTAAAATATAAAACATCTTATTGAAATATATTAATATACACTTATAACTCAAAATATCCAAATCTACTTAGCATACTTACATCCGCTAGCCATTACTGCAACCTAGTATATACTGTACATACATGTAATGCATAAGTAAACACAGTAAAAGCTCTGAAACACATCGCCCTCACGTTCCCATTTGAATTGCTAATGTTCGACAATGTACTAGCTTAACACCACAAATAGATAAGTACAGGAGTCAATCTCGATACATATCGCACTCCAGCATTGCAAACATTGACACAGTTCACCGATGCGATATCTGGGGTTACATCAGACCATTCAGAGCATTAATGTTATGTGTTAGAGGTCTGAAAAATAAAGTTTAAATACTAGTTTGACTTCTGAACTCGCGTTATTGTGCCAACACCAAAGCATATATATCGCATATATATCAACCTAGATCACTCAAAATATCCAAAGGATTACCACTTATCCGCTAGCCATTACTGCAGCCTAGTATGCACTGTACATACATGTAATGCATAAGTAAACACAGTAAAAGCTCTGAAACACATCGCCCTCACGTTCCCATTTGAATTGCTAATGTGCGACAATGTACTAGCCTAACACTATAGTTTATACATTGCAAGTGGACTATCTTCGATTGGGAACAATAGTCTGACTTTGCATTTGATTTGGGCCTATTTAAAATATTGACTAAGAGCAATAGCAGGCCAGTCTCTACATTATTGGAAATAACTTGTACGTATTATATTAGTTGTTATAAAATGGTTCCCGATTCCCCTTAAGAAATAAGCTTGGTATGTGCTTTACTTTTTTTTACCGGTATACCTGATGTTAAGTGACTGACCGCAGCCCATGCACATCTCCAATGTCAAGGAAGGGGAGGGGGTAAGGAGGTCTCAGGACCCTTGCTGACCGCACGAAAAACAGTGCAACACAGCTTCACGCCGATCTTCTGCTGGGAGGGTGGTAATTTCAACGGTGCTTGCCCCGATCGTGAGATACTCGGCTCCCACTCTTGAAATTTAACTGTGATTGCAAATGCAAAAATTATATCGTATCTTTAATGATCAAAACCGCTGATGAATATCCTTAACTCTAGAAATGTTACAGGTGATTGGTTTAGCTATCGTTAAAGTGGGAAAGATACTTTAAAAACATACATGTAATGCATAAGTAAACACAGTAAAAGCTCTGGAACATATCGCCTCACGTTTCCATTTGAATTGCTAATTTGCGACAATGTACGAGCCTAAAACTAAAGCTTATGTATTGCAAGTGGACTATCTTGGATTGAGAACAATAGACTGACTTTGCAATTGACTAGTCAGGTTGTTTCATTTGAAATATTGGGAAAGGATAGTTGAAGTAAGAGGGTATAGGAATTGACTCGTCGGACCAATTACATATCGAATCGGAAATTGTTCTTTATTTTGTTGCAATACACACGAAAATATTTTTTTGAATTGTAATTGGTTTAAACGTAGAAAACGAATAATGTTAGTTCATTATTGTTTTCAAGGAGCTTGCTATTTGGTTGTTAGCTTGGCCCAAATAATTTATAATTTCTTTGGTTCCATTTTTTATTCATTATAACATATACGTATGTGTTATAATATCCAGTCTATTTATAGAAACATTAAGGAGATAAGTAGACTCTAGGTTTTTTTAAGTTCGATATAGAACATTAGGTTTTATAATTACTGTCAGTTGCCACTCATGGATACCATGACTTTAGAATAATTTCGCTAGCCTTAAAGGTGGCAGGATACGATGAAGAATTATAAAAAATAGAGGAATAATACGGGAATGGTGGAGAGAACACGGGTGTTCGTGTCTGAAATGATGCTATTTCATGAACACAAATGCTCACAATACTCCAATTGAACACCAAATTTCTTGTTCTGCTTTTAAGTACTCATCATAATTTTCAATGCTCTATGTGACTTTGATTGATTTGCAAGAATACGAGTAAATTTTCCAAATACCATCTTCGTGGAAATAAGTGGAGATAGACACACAATTTTTGAAACACACATGAAGACAACGGTGATCTCAGTCATCTGTGAAGAGTGTTCAAAACGTCGGCTTAATAGTAATGTATAATAATAAGCTGGCAAGGCATCTGCGACACTTTGCTGCTGCAGATGTTCATGGGCTGCGGTCAGTCACTTAACAACAGGTGAACCGTATGTTCCCCTTGCCCGCTGTGACATAAAAAAACGCGTTTAACATCCATAAAAAAGTATATTATTTAAAATTCGCTATATTAATGTTACGTCACTATCATAGGTAATTATCTGATTCCCGCATACTCTTTACACATTTCGAATTGAATTGGAGTATGAATGTTTAATTTGGACTCTTAACTTTAACCTTTGTGTGTTTAAGTATTAATTTGAGCCGCCGCTCTAATAAGCTTATTCCTTTGTAATAAAATTAACATCATGATACGGTTGAAATATCTACCTGCAGTTAAAAGTTGTGGCTAATATAACATACATAATTATTTGTCATTTCATTTCATTTCATTTTTAGGTTTGATGATAGGTAAACCATCTTTATAAATTCTATAAAGTTATATTGTAAGGATCGTCGTCTCAGCCGTGTGGAGTCCACTGTTGGACGTAGGCCTCCCCCAAAGATTTCCATAACGACCTGCCACGGACTTAAAGTTTCACATATAACAAAGAAACTAGTATCATAAAACTAATAACATATTTACATTAATAGGACATTGAAAAAAATATGACAATCACATCCTTCCAAAGCACAAACTTAGTTTAATATTCCCAAGGAAACAATCGTTTAGAAGGACAGCTCCAAATTGCAACAAAACTACGGCCAGGCTTGATAAATAAAACATGCCTTTCGAACTTTTCAATATGTTGTCGAGAGTTACGCTTTACTTATACATAAAACATATTCACATATCTCCTGCTGTGCTGGCTTCGCGCCAGCTGATTTAGGGCTGTCAAATTATGAAATTATTTATTTGAACACATAACCTCATTAGATAAAGTTTAAACCATTTTTGGCTATTGTTCGTTTTACCTATTGTATTTGCTTTACTGAGCGCATACACGTTCATCTTTATGTCATTGTGGAGGACACGTACACTCGACATTATGTACAGTACTCCATACCATGCAATAATCATCTTCGTATCGCCTTCTATAAAACCAGGCAAGCTATTTTTTGCTGGTGGTCATGGGCTGCGATAGTGGAATCAACTTCCACACGCCGTATTTCCAAATGGATACAACTTGGGCACCTTCAAGAAACGTACTCCTTACCTATCTATGTTAGTAACTCGTGGATGTTTCTAGGTGGCTTTGATCACATAACGTCAGGTTACTCGCTTGCTTATGTCAAAAAAAACACATAAGATTTTTATAATTCTACAATATGTAATACTAGTGAGTTTACAAAACTCAATACTTTGACAGCCCTATTTTTTGAGATAGGTCCAATGTCATAACGCAAAGGTTCTGTATACACTAAAGAGACTCGTGTAAAATTGGTGTTGTTATTGGCGAGGATTCATTTGTATTCGTCTCTGTTATGTTTATTGCTAGTGTTTGAAGTATTTTCGACACTTTGTGTTCTTAGTACTTGGGATTTACTGGGCTTGTCGGTTCTTTGACAATTTCTTTTGTTTTTCATACATTGACGCGGTTTTATTTCAGGAGTTATTTATTTTTATGGGAGAAGTTTTAAGGATGCGTTTGTTTTTATGATTATTAATTTATTGCCCTGTTTTGGGGTTCGAGATCTGTCTATCATTGTTCTATTTGTGTAAGTTCATGTCAGATTTTTTTTTGGTGAAAAAATAACATTTTATTTGATTTTATTTTCCATATATTTTTCTTAGAAAAACATAATTTGAATGTTTGATCAGTGGTTCATAAACCTAAACTTTGCGATTGTAGATATAAGGCATGGTAAAGTTCCTCAGCCTTAGAAATTCCTAGAATATTTTGAGGATACATGTTAAAAAACTCATTAAAGATTATCAAAAAACGTTTGATCTCAAAAATAATTTTAAGAAAATAATACTACTTGTTTTTAAGCACGTTAAACTCAAATATTTATCAACCCACAATAATTATTTTAGATTTAGATGATTGCTTTAACAACTAGGTGAGCGAAAGTTGAGCAACTTTGATGATATTAAAAGAGATAAGAACAGTAATATAACTTTCATAACTTCGGAAGATTGGTGGTTTTAAGAGATTAGTCTGTTAAGCTATGTATATTTAGCGCCTGGCTTTATTTATATATTTTATTTGAAAAAACACACAAAAATTTAAGTAGTTGAATTTTATATAAATACTTGTGAACACATTGACAAGAAATGTTGTGCTTTTTAAAACTTAAAGTCCTCATTTCGACATTCTACGCATCGGATTTCATATTCCTTATGTAATTATGCTTCCCCGACCGATAGCAGTCATGGTGGTCTATCTCAACAGAGATCAACCAGGTACGCAGAAGATATTGTAGTGCACAAGTATGTGCGCAAACACAGTCTTATTTCTTCAATCTCATAATCCGTTGGGACCGCAGACCATTAGGGAAGAGAGATCAGGCGCAGGACCGACGGTTTTACGTGCTCTCGAAGGCACGGAGGCGTTCCAACACCACCATCGTTCTGACTATAATATCTTCTGCGCCGTTGGCTGGTCCCTGCAAAGATTGGCCGCCGTGACCGAAATGCGATCAGGAGGAGAAACATATTATTTTGTATTACATTCAAATGAATTGATTCAATATAGGTTACAAGGTTCATTTGACTACAGATATTTACTATTATTCTTGTTTGCAAATTGAATCGAATCGAATCGCAAATATCTTTTTATAAAATTAAATTAAAGATTATTAATGCGTTAATTAATCGTAGCAATTTTATAGACAAAAAAGCCTTCCAATTAACTTTCTTGTGCCCTAAAATCCCAGCAAAAAAACTTGTTCAAAATCATTTTTGTCAGCGAATTCCCTCAGAATTTTTAATATTTTTTGTCTGGCATATTAAAGCGAACATCTGTGGTCCCGCTATTGGTTCGTTATTAAAATTTTCTAGTTCAATTGCTATGCTGGAATAAAATAAGATACAAATAATACTTTTAAAATTATTGACTTGAAAATGCGATTGATTCGCTTGGAAAGATTTATTAATGGAATCGTTTTGATATTATGATAATTTTATTCTTTTCTAGTTGTTCCGCGTGGCTTTCCTCCCTTAGTATTATAGCCTATGTTACTCGTGAATAATGTATATTACAAATAAATGAACAAAGTTTTCCTCTTTATAATATTGGTGTAGATTAGACACCTTCTCAATGGTGCAACAGAAATAAAGATCGAATTTCGTTTCAAATAAATTCATCAACTATTCCAATTCTCATGAACATATCTATCACAATCACACATTTTTCAATTCCATCCCGTAGCTTAGCGTGTTGAAACAAACAAAATTTTCTCATAACGTTATACTTACATTTAACCGTATAGATCAGTGATTCCTAAAGTGATCTATATCGATCCCTAGGGGGCTATGACAACTTGCAAGGGGTCCACGTCAATGAAAAAAAAAAATTGGGGTTCTATGCTTTAAGAATTTTGTTAACTTATGCTTTAGAAATTTTCAGGAAATCAATATCAGGTAAGTAGGGGGTAGCCCTTACCATGTTTTTTCAACACGGAAAACATGGTAAGGGGTCTATAACACAAAAAAGTTTGATGAACTCTGGTATAGATTATATCATTAAGTATTCAATATTTAATATGCATTTCCATCAAGAAGTAACAATGCAATCTATCAAGTAGATTTTGATATTAAATGTCATGGATTAGCAATATTATTCATATTAACGTCACCAAATTTAATTTATCTCAAACTTAATATGATTGCAATGAACTAAGCCGCTGTTACGCTCTGGACTGGAGCCAAATTCAAGAAATCATTAGTTTCTAGTTTGTTGTTATAACTTACAGTTGGTATTTTTATTAAAGAAATTAATTATTAGAATGGAAGGAAGAGATTACTATTTACAATTAATTTTTAATAGTTTTGTTTAGGGCATACGGTTGACCTGATGTTTAGCGAGATTCGCCGCTTATTAGCTTAGCACCTGTAAAGCCAATAGTACCACCATGTTAGGAGAAGATGGGACTACAGTAAGAATTTATGAATGGAAAGAAGATTACAATTTATAATTAAATATTAATAGATTTTTAGAGCATTGACCGCCGCCGCTTTTACCACCAATATAACTAATGGTTTGATAGCCTCAGGAGAGGATAGAACTTATGGATGGAAAGAAGGAGAGGGAATATATAAAATTTTCCTATTAAAAACTTTTCATATGAGTAATGGAAAAAGTATAGACAAAATTGCTGAAATCGCTTAATAGCGATAAGGCCGCCTATTGTTTTTATTTTATTTCTGTGTTTTTATTTCCATTCTTTTTCATTCATTCTTTTTTTTTTAATTTAAATCGGAATTGAAAAAGATTATAAAGCTAGCCTTTTGGATGAAGATTAGGGTTAGTAACTTATATAAATATACAAAAGTCATGTCAAGACAAGCCATCCAAAAATTCAAAATACCCTTGATATTAACATCCAATCGTAAACTGTATACCCTTTTAAACGAAGCAAACACAGTTACTAAACCCTGCTATTGACGTTAAAAAACATACGCTATTGGCAAAACAGAACTCGAAAGTTCGTACAAAATTCACAAAATCCAACAGCACTTAAACATTTCGTGGAGTATTTGCCGATATCGCAGTAAATGGACTTCAGAAATTCAATGCTTCATATGTATTTGATACACGAATTTTAACTTAACAGTGCATGCTTGAAATGCAGTGGAAAGATCGAATGTTTGTACCTCTCAATTTCGAATTTGTTGAATGGAAAAAACCGTTTTATATTCTGCGATTTGATGAGTTATTACAACGTTTACTGAAGAGAATTTGAAACTTGATAACTATAGATTTATAGATACGATAGATGAATACTAGAGATGCGTTAAATTAAAATAACTACCGCATTTTATGTGAAATTCTTAGCTTTATTTGAAGAAATTTTAACTTTTTATACATCGGTCTAGATAAACCGTATTTTAGAAGACGAGCAATTATTTTTTATGTTATGTGACTGACTGCAGCTCATGAACATCTACAACATCAATGTCGCAGATGCCTTGCCGACTTAAAGTAAGGGGTGAGAACGAGGAAGGGATTAATAATGGGGAATTGGGAAAGGAGTAGCAGCAGAATTACCCTCTGTCGCTTCTTACAACACTCACGGGTAGAAATGGAATGGCGACACGTATTCTAAAAGAAAAGGCTACCTTTAGACCCCTATTTACCTGAACAAAGCTAGTTGTACTACAGTTACTACTAGTTCAAACTATCCATAACTATCCTAATTAAAAACAATTATAACTACAACTCATAAACATACCCATCTCACCCTCATACAGTAATTGTTCTCGTCGTAAAAAGCCTGCAATAAACCGAGGTGTTACTAAAAGTAGGCTAATTGCCTCTTTCCTTCGTTTAGTCACACTTGGGTACACATAATTAGATGTCGCTTATAAGGATTACGTCACTGTAAGGCCCTTTGTATCGACCTTTGACATGGTAATTAAAATTGCTATTCAAACATTTGTTCACAAATTTCATATCTTTAATGGCTCGCTTTCGTGAGTGTGCTTTTGTAAATATTTGCTACTATAAAACAGTTACATAGTCGTTGTTTAATTTTAAAATATTGAAGTGTGAAGAATGAAGGTGATCTTTATTTTGAACAATAACTGATGACTATGAACAAGCGTATGATCAGATATGTCACAAGCCAAGCCGTCCTAGCCTCAAAACAAAACAAGGGATACATACAATACAAAGTCACTACTTAATACTACGAGCCACTGCTCGCTCCGAGCTAGACCTCGCGTATTTATTAATAAATTAAGACCTTTCATTTGATACCACAGTAGGAGACCCCGCTTCTGGTAAACATCACCTCATAACTTGGTTATTAAAATTGTTTACAAATTATATATCTTTAATGACTCACCATTTCGTGTTTGCGCCTTCCTTTTCAATATTTACTGTCATAAAATAGTGAAGTAGTCGTTGACCGTTGTTTATCGATATAACCTCAACGCGCATTCCTTTTTTATAAGTATATGAGCGTAGGAAAAAGGATATAATATTATTATATTATACGATCATCGCCCTCCAATAATTGCAGGTTCAGCTTTTGCTGGCAAAAAATCTCGCATAGCGCTGGTTTTCAGCCTGTTCCTATACCACTCAAAATCGGAAAGAAGGGCATAAGTGTAGGCTTTTAAAATATTTTCTTAAGATTCAATAACCTATTAAACTTATCAAAGCTCTACAAATTAAGGAGCAACTAAAATGACCTTAACCAATAAGCACAGTTTCTCACAAAATAATTCACTTACACGTTAACTTTCTTTACATTTCGCAAAGAATTATCAATCACGTGAACCTGAACTCAGAAAACAACTCCATTACTGTCTAACCGTGGATGCCAAGAGACAGCGCCAACCGACGCTGCCAACTTCGTATTACGCCAATTTTTTGAATAATACTCGAATGTAACAATCAATTGAGTTGAAGGTTGTCTGATGGTGCAGTTTCTTAAATTGTTTTTTATGATAGTCTTAAGCAAAGCGTGTGCGTCAATTTTTTATAAACTGTAACTCATGGACAACAACACGACTCATAGGACAAGAAGCGACGGTAAAAAAATAACATGGAAAAATTACGATGATGACCGAATCCGTCCAGTGCTAAATCTTTACTTTTTTGTTTGCCCGTCAAAACGGTGCAGTGGTTCTTGAGATTAGTCAGGAACTGCCATAACTCTCAGAACTCTTTCAGTGCGTGGCGAAAGTGGTCTCGTTCTACGCTGAAAGAACAGTGCAGAACAAGGCTGAGAATGCGATAACCCATATTTTCGCGGTAGGAGTTGCCGCAGGGGCACTCTTGGTCAGTCAAAAGAGCACCACTGCCTTAGATGTTGCTCAGTGCATGTATCTATGTGTTCTTTCGAAGCAACACGAGGAAGACGGTAATGCCACTATGGCTGTGCACTGCCACTTTATAGTGCTTTGGGATTGGGCTGCTCATGTAACAATGGGGACATCGTTTCTCCAGGAGATCCCAGAGTCCCCCAATTTGTTTCGCAACCGAGGGCCACCGTGAGGTTTTAGCCAGTGAGAGTGTCATAACCTGTCTCCCCCGAAACATTTAGGCATCCACGCAGAAAAACCTCACGTTAAAAAAAGGCTTTATAACATTACGCAACGGGAGCAATCCGCGAGGAGCAGTCATTAATTCTTGCTGTTAGAAACGCATCATTTATCAAAACAAACCGAGTATTAATACAAAAATTGTACATATCACTACTTGATTGGATTAATTTGCCGTATCCTAAAATAACCCTTTGTCTTCCTCGTCCGTGACCTTATTATCAGCAAATGAAGGTTGTATTCTCGAAGGTATTCATAGAGGGTAATTATATTAGATCAATCAGCCTTTATTAGTCGATTCGTGACAATAGCGTTGCGTCATCTAGCATTGATTAAGGCATTTGAATAACTTACGATTGCGATTTTATTTTCCGAAACAGTATTAATGCCCGATTCACATAGAGAGCGGACACGGTTCGGGCGTGAGTCGTGATAGGATCTATTCTGTTTTCAAGAATTTTTAGACTTTGAAATATTTTTGCGTGATGCCTTTAAGACCCGGTTCCTATAAACGAGGGAACATCATAGTACAACAGATACGCATCGTTTTCATTATAATCAACCAATAGGAACCAAGTTTCGGTAGCTATGTTAACGCCACATCTATACTAATATTTTAAAGCTGAAGAGTTTGTTTGTTTGAACGCGCTAATCTCAGGAACTACAGGTCCGATTCGAAAAATTTTTTTAGTGTTAGAAAGTCCATTTATCAAGGAAGACTATAGGCTATATATTATCCCAATATTCACACAGGTGTGAAGCCCTGGGGCGCAGCTAGTTTATTATATGCTTTAAACTTACGCCTCGTAGAATATTTTACTTTCCGTAAGATAAACGATTCGTTTTATTTTTATAGCAACCGGGAATAAGAGGAATTTACCTACGTATGTTTGCATTTTGGATTGTATAATATACGTAAATTAAAACCTTTATGCTTGTTCTTAAGGGCCTCTT
>LQNK01000822.1:30760-41416 GCA_001586405.1 Phoebis sennae | reverse complement strand
TATTCTGAGAGTACACGACATATTTCCAAAATGTCAATATTTTGCAAAAAAATTAAAATAGACTTATTAGAATTATATAAAACTGAACAGTGACACTTTTGTTATATTTAATGTAGGATATACTTCGATTTTAAACTTTTTACGAGATATATTTTTACAAACGTACGTTTCTAAATCTTAATAATTGTCATACCACCTCTACTTCGAAAATCCACAAAGTACAGAAATTTGAAGTCCACGCGGGCGAAGCCGCGGGCGGAAAGCTAGTAATTCATAGATATAAATAAATACTTTTCAAGGATGGTTCAATTCATTATCATATTCATTTTTAATTGACCGTAAAATTTATCTCTCCTTTCGCAATTCACAACAAATTGGTTGAAATTTTATCGAGATACCAAATAAAAACAGAAACGGGGAAGGTGTAAAATACACAACTCGGTTGATCCAATAATTTCATTAATAGCGTAAACCATTACAGAATTAAGCCGTGAGCGAACGGGTGAAATTTCATAACATTTTTCAGTTTATTTCACGTTTCAATTAGCGACTTAAATATATTTACTTTGGATAGATAAAAAAATAACTGGGGTATGTAGTTAAGTGTAATCAAATTACTTTTACATTTATTAAAATTCGAATATAAATTATTATTTTATTGACATTTTTATAGAACATAGTCATAAATAAATTAAATAAATAAATATTCTAGTACATTTAACACTACGCCATCTAGTCCCAAACAAGGCAAAGCTTGTACAATGGAAACTACATAATTAATAGACGTATTTACTTATTTTCTGTAAATACATACTTACTATAGATAGATAAATAAAAAATAGATCCCAATAAATAAAGAATAGATGCCAATAAAAGTAATATTATGACAGTTATCCTAAATGTCAATAAAAATATTCACGAATGGCACCTACTGCTACTGTTGAAAATGTTTAAAAAGATGGTCCTCTAAAAATACAATTTTGTTACGTTTAAGTTAAGCCCACTAAAATATTCAAATCTCACTTAAAACTTTGTATCAAAAACTTAAACTACACTAAATTAACGCAAAGTAAAGTCGAAACAAAACAAAACAACTTACTATATGAACTTGGAATATTGCATTATCCCTCATAATATTCTTGAACTAAAATAGACAGTGACTCTCCGTGATCCAGTTAGCTAGATCGACCTTTAACATTTTCAACACGTAATCAAAGAAAAGTCTTGTAAGAGTATATTTATTTTTAAACGATAAATAACTACAATGCTAATAAATAAAAAATACCCCACTTCATACGTCGTTTTGATATTCATATCGATATAAAAACTGAAAATTCCAATTATCACAATAAGGATTATTTATTTATCATTTTACATTGATAAACAAAGATTTATGATTATAAATAGTTGTAATTATAATAAATTCTAATGCAATGTACAGTCCGAGACAAAAGTATAAACAAATGCAGTTCGAAATTTAAAACGATTGCGGAATACGAATGCGTGTCAGAGCGAACGATTTTAATCCGTATCGAATGGGCCATAAGACCAGTCGAGTTTGCCACACTGGCTCAAGCGTGCGCATCGTCGCTTTCGGCATGGCGTAGCAGTGCCGCGTAGACTCCACAAGGAGCGCTACGTTTATGCGCTACGAAACCGCGGATTTTTAAATATTGTACGTGTATAGTGAACTGTGTTATTGATGGATATTAATTAATTCGTGTTTTGTGCGAGACTGTCCATTAGTGGGCGCATGAAGAATAATTTGTACAAGGTAAAACTATTTGTAATTTAATTACGGTCGTCGTTAAAAGTTGGTATGAAGTTTGTGCAGGTTAATAGTGTTACTTGCTTTAGTTTAATGAACGTTATAAATACGCATTAAACATTTTGTATACTATAATACTTAAAATGTGAATAAATTTGATTATATTTATGACCGTAGGTTTCTTTTATTAAAAAATCTAATCAAATTTCATTTAAATTTAAATTATATACAGCCAAGATTAAAAATAGATTTCGAAGCAACAAAAAACAACTTTTTTTATTTAAAATAAGTTATTTATATATTGCTAGTGACCTACTTCAGAACGACCTAAATACTTTAAAGGCACACTTACGCATCGTCGAGTATTGTTAAGCCGTCTTACACTTAATTAGGAAGGCTAACTTTTGGCTATCAATTGATAAGAGGATTACAGTTTTAATACATTCTATTAATATCTATTTGGTTATTTTAATGATCATCATAGTATGTCAGTAACATACTTTTGTCTTTGGATATTACAATAAGATTAATATCTTTCGAAAGATATTAAATTTTATTGTGGCATTGTATATTTTTAATTAGTATTATAATTGTCAACCTATAGTACAATTATATATAAATAATGACGATTTAACTATTATTCTTGCGTTTTGCGTAACAAAGTTAACTGTAATGTTTATAATTATCGAAAAATAATCGAATTATAAGATATATTATTAATTTTTAGAGCGCAACGCTTAATAGGCAAACCATAGATACTTCAATTACGTAATTATTACTTAATAAACATTTATTAAGACACTTTTAGATCACAGATGTTATATCTTAAGTTTTTTAGATATAACATCTGTGATCCTCCTTGCGGTTTCACCTGTGTATACTTTCCCGTGGGAATTCCGGGATACTATCCTATTCACATTATTGGGGTTTCAAACTATCTTTGAATAAATATCATTCAAATCGGTTTAGGGGTTCAGGAGAAGAAAACACATACAGACAAATTTACTTTCGCATTTATGATATTAAGCAGACCCTTGCTTATAAATAAAAAAATATTTTATCGTTAATTTAAATATACTAAAAATAGTCAACGTGTAAAATTGTATGCTAAAATATAAGCTGCTAAAGGAATTGGAAAAAAATATGACAAGATATATAAATAAAGATTCATAACCTGGATTAAAGAAAATTATCGTAGCAAGAATGTCATATCTAGTGTTAATCGGAACGTAAGAACACTTGTCATGTTTACAGAAATCTCTGTACATTGATGATAGATAGATCTGCGTAACCAAACAATAACATTAAAGGAAATTATGAAATTAATTAGTTCACATCGACATTCAAACATCGGCCAAAATTGTAATTGTTAATATTTTCAAAATTTTTCTCTATATATCGTTATCGCTAGGTCGTTTTCACAAACTGGGTGTATGAATATCTATACTAATATTATAAAGCTGAAGAGTTTGTTTGAACGCGCTAATCTCAGGAACTACTGGTCCGATTCGATTTTTTTTTTGTGTTAGATAGCCCTTTGATCGAGGAAGGCTTTAACATCCCGATATTCCCACGGGAGCGAAGCCCTGGGGCGCAGCTAGTTTTAAATAAAAATATTTTGTTCGTTTCGTCGGCTTTGTACGTAGGCGGAATCCCATGATATTACTAAAATACAATAAAACGTAATTATATTATCTTCAAAGCATATTTCGCTTTAATTTGGAACGGAAGTAATCGGCTTATATATTAACACTGATGTATTATTAACTGTAGTACAAATTGGGTAAATTAAACTATGTAACTTAGTTAATTAATTGTAAAGCAAATGTCAATATGATTCATATTAGCGCGAAAAGTCATGCGTTCAAATAATAAAACGATTTATAAGAAACTTTAAGCCAAGAAAGAAAAAGATAGTAAAATATTTAGTTTAATTTTTGAGTCTTTATTTTTTATTGAGTATTTTAAGCAGTTTTTTAGCAATTTAGTAATTTATCAATTGACATTAATCCTGCGGTTTTATATATGGATTTTCGTTTCGTCGGAATCTTAGAGTAGTGGAATACAAAGAACATTAATTTTGTTTTTATAAATAACTAGTTGTCTAGGCCCGGTCCAGGTGAACGACGGAGCGTCATCGTACAACAGATAGGAACTCTTTTTAGTATTACTACAATTCATTTTATTTTTATAGAAACTGAGAATTAAAGGCATAAACACAAGGTAGCCTATTGCTTTCTTTTTGCCTATCATAATCAGAAACAAATTTTCCTATCCTTAGTAGTTTCGAAGATAAACGCATTAAAAGAAAACAAACGTTTTCATTTCATAACATCAGTCTCTTTCTAGCAGTGTACACTAATAAGATGTTACCTCCTTTACTAGAGACGACAAAAACCTTTACTTAGTCGTTTACGAGGACAAAATTACGCAAAGCACATGCTCCGCTGTTTTATCGACCACACAATCTCGGCTACAATGTCTTCACTAGCTAAAGTGATTGCCGAGTGAATCTTCTATAAAAGATTTACATTTTATGTACACTTATAACTACAAGTTTCTTGACGGTACTCAGTAGACACTGGTTTTCAGTGGTAAATTAAAAGTATGTTATGTTTCAAAAGAGCTTGTAAAAACTAATTATCAAGTTATTTAGGTGGTATATGAGTTTTTTTTTTATTTTTATTTATTTATTTATTTCAGGTTTTGTACAAACCCAACAAACAATAAATACCTTACATACTAACATCCATACAGTTTAATAATATTACTATTGAAATTTAAGTTTTGCGTTCATTGTATTATGTTAATGGTCGATAGATATTTAATCTTTTGTGGGTAGTCCTTTTTATATTATTGTCACAGACAAAAGATGAAAGAGTCAATTTAAAAAAAAATCTTAAAATAGAACATAGAGATTTAAATTACATCTGATATTATTTACTCGAAGAACGAGGTATCATCCGTAAATAGGTACGGCATGTTCTAATTTAGGGAAAGTTATATACATTTTCAACAAAATTTCATTGGAAAATAATGGTTCTAAATTATTATTCATAGTAACTCATCAATTCAATGTAAAGGGTAAATACTAATAAAATTGCTAAAGTTTACGTCCCTAGGGCAATCTGTTATTGAGACTTTTCCTATGAATTAAAGTTGTTTGGAAATATTTATAAATATCTTCAATACACTCTTATGTATTAATTGACACAATTTCGGATCCAAACAATATTCTAAAAAAATACTAATAATATAAAATAATAGATTCGATGGGTTGTTTGCAATAAACTCCAAGACCATTGACCATTGCAAGAGTGATTTGAAAAATTAAATTACCATTATTCCTAATCAATATAGCCTGTATATAGCCTTTTCATTATAAAAAAAAGTTATTTTTTTCAAGCGTGAGTGAAGCTGTGGTTAGCCGCGTTACTTAATTAACATATTTTAATTACAATCATAATCAAAATTAAGATTTTTATGTAGTAGAAGATGCGTAGGTATATATTTTGTATTCCTCGCTTTTCTTCCTGAAAACGCCATTTTAATATAATTGCTTTTGTTTTTATATTGAGGCTATAGCATCTGCAATATTTCAATATTTTGGATCAACTTTTTACTTAAATAAATAACCGATAAATTAATAATAATGATATTTAGCCCTGAAATTGTAAACATGCACGAATCGCGTGTCCCGTATATTAATAAATGCTAAGTAATTACTTCCTTTAATTGTTTATTCTAGAACCTTCCATATTGTAGTTTTTATTCATTGACCGTTTAAATGTACCCATTTTATTGCATTTTTTTACAATGCTGTACAATTTAAATGGCTTAGGTTTCATTTGTAATATTGAAATGTTACATTTTTGGACTTGTTGTTTCTCTGATGACGAAATTTAATGTTTAGATATCAAAAAGGGGTTAGGGCAAACTTTGTCCCACAATAAGAATTTAAATCAAAGAAAAATGTGATAGCATGAGTAAGATAAATGTGTGTAATACCTATACTATTTTAGACTTCATAAAGTCAATTTATTACAAAGCGAGTTCAAAGAATTCCATACTTATTTACCATTTATTCAACTGTTATGTCATATTGTTATGTAAAGAATCGACGTACCGTTATCCGAATATTTTATAGGGATATATTTTATTGAAATTTTACGTGGATATTCATATTTTATCTGTTTACGTTAGCCGAGGGCGATCGGGTGGAAAATCATATCACAACATATGTGGGTCAATGAGATGTATTGCTATGCGAAATCCCATTTTGTATGGGATTCGAGGCCAAGCTCATGCCGGAGAAATTACCACGTAGTAGAAAATAAGTGTGAAATAGTAGCATTTTAATTTATTGTTATGCATTTCGTGGTAGAAAAAGTATTAAAGACAAAAATGTTACTACTACGATAGAAGAACAAACGATGTAAAAGACTAATAATTTTCTTTTGTATTAGGTTGAAGGCTCTATCTGCTGTCTAGAAATTATTTAATGAATTCCTTTTAAAATAAAACAGTTTAAATTTGAGCCTATGTGCATGTTGAATTGTTAAGTGCAAAATTAAATTGCAATCCTATTAGCTCAAAAAAATGAAAATGAAAAATGTATATATTTCTCCCAAATACCAATCTTAAACTTAAAACTAAAAACAGTAGCTTGAGAGTGGGAGACAGGAGCCTAAACTAGGTAGACCCTGGGCTATAGGACTCCTAGTCTTCTCCATTCGGTGTGTTTGTGTGTGTGTGTAGGTGAATCCAGGATTAATATAAGATAACTGAATATCGTTCATTGACCCACACTATATTAAAATTACAAGACCCATAGGCCTTTAAGATCACACTAAATAAATCTTTCTCTCGGTGTATGTGTATGTGTGTGTGTGTGTGTGTGTAGGTGAATCCGGGTTTAATATAAGGTAACTAAATATCCTTCATTGACCCACACTATATTAAAATTACAAGACTCATGGCCTTTAAGACCAAACCAAATAACTCTGTCTCTCGGTGTATGTGTATGTGTGTGTGTGTGTGTAGGTGCGTAAGTGAATCCGATTTTAATATAAAATAACTAAATATTCATCATTGAACTACACTATATTAAAATTACAAGACTCATGGCCTTTAAGACCAAGGTAAATAATTTTTTCAATAGTAGATAAAGACGCAGGTGGAGGGACGAAATAGATGCTTTTGTTTCGAATTGGGAGATGCTCGCTAAGAAGCGATCCAAGTGGAGGAGAAAAAGAGAGGCCTTTGCCCAGCAGTGGGACACAAATGGCTTAATATAATAAATAAAATAAATAAATAATAGATAAAGATAAAATAAGAAATAATGTCTCTTGAATTAAACTATATCAAACCGTAAAGCCTTTTAACACCAAACACTAAATAATACCAGTCATGGATTATGATGTCATAGCCCGTGCTCGATTTGGCTTCGATCAATATGACTAGTCATCTCCGATCACTTTTAGATCACTCAATCGGAGCTCGGTTGAACACATATATATACACTAAGCAAGCTTTTAAATTGAGATACTTATATTTTTATGTTTCTTACTAGCTCTGCCCGTGGTTTCACCCGCGTATATACCCCGTTCTCATGGGATTTCCTGGGATTAAATTTATCCTAAATTCTTCTCTTGATCCTAAGCTATATATATATCCCCACAAATTTTCTGCTGAATTGGTCCAGCAGTTCTCGAGTTATAAGTATTTTAACAAACCCGTCTTTCATTCTCTTACATTCTAACGGACTTTTTCAATAATGTATCAAAGATTATGGATAGATTGTAATCTCAGTTTAAATGACATTTGATTGTCAAAAGTCATAACAAAGGCTATCCGTCGATAGCATATTGAAATCAAAGAAGGTGCCAATAGATAGATTTGCCTAACTTTAGTAAGCAAAACAAGTGATAGATAGAATATTGAAAACGGCCGTAAGTAGCTAGTAAATACACAAATATGTTTAATACCTAGATGTAATTTTAACTGAAAGGATACTTTAAGGTACCAAATTTAGAATATTTTTTCTAGATAAAAATAATAAAAGAAAATTTTGGCAAGCTTAATAAGTGAAGAATGTTTCTTGCATTAAACTATATTTAGCTGTAAGCCCTTTTAACACCAAACACTAAATAATACCAGTCATGGATTTTGATGTCATAGCTTTTGGTCGATTTGGCGTCGATCAATATGACCAGTCATCTCCGATCACTTAATCCTAGCTCCATTATAGATTGTTTATACATTATACATGGATAGAAAACACTAAAAATGTTGAGATATTTATTGTTTTCTTGTAGGTATTAAAGTAGTCTATATTAGTTAGCAAGTAACTGTTTATTATCCGACGCCGACGGTTGAATTGATGATATATATCTATTTTGGTTAAAGTATTTATGTGTATTATAATAATGTCTCCCCGACTAATAGCGGTGATGGTGTCTAAGCTCAATAGAGATTAACCAGGTACGCAGGAGATATTATAGTGCACAAGTATCTACGCAAGCACAAGTGTGTAGATACTTCACTCTCATTGAGAGATCAAACACGAGGATTTACGTGCTCTTCGTGGCTGTTCCACTACTCAACGTCCAGATTGCTATTGAGACATTTTGTTAGAAAAATCTCAATAACTTCTCGATTTGTAGTCAAAGATGCAACCACTAGACCAACGAGGCAGCCATAAGTACTATAATATACTACAACAATGACGTATCGTCATAATCGATCAAAACTTAACACATTAATTTACATTAATTATTATACCCCAGGTAACAAATCACTTTAGAATTAAGGTATACGTAATATTATCTAGTTTCCGTAACTTTCTATATGTAAGCTTTGCTTAGTTTGGAACTGTTGTGTTAAATGTCCAGGAATATTTTTTATTTATTTATAAAAATAAAATGAGTAGTTTTAATTAGGACAGTACAGCAGACTATACTACTAGGCGTAAGTCTAAAGTGTATCTATTAAGAACGTGGCGTTAACATAATTACCAAAATATTCCAATTCCAATTATAACTGCTCGTTAATAAAAACGATTGATATATATTCTTCTATGACGTTCCGTTGTTTATACTGATGAAACCGGGCCTTAGTCTACTGATAACATTTCATAGAAAGAACACAATACGAACACAAGACACGCCTTAACACGAATGTAGGAAAAAGCTTTTAGGAGCCAATCTTGATACCGCTCTTAAGATGCCTCCACGAGAACAGATTTAAACGGCTACCTTATCTGATTTTATCAACCCAATTTTCTTTATTCATTCCGAGAAATATTTTTTCGTCATGTTCGAAGTATTGTGAGACTTTGTGTTAAGTTGTAAGTAGAGTATTTACAAATAGTATTTTTATAAGTAACTAGCTGTGCCCCGCGGTTTCGCCCGTGAATATCTGTTTTCCCCGTTCCCGTGGGATTTGATAAAAATCCTTTGTTAGGGCCTACGTCCGTCTTGTAGTTTGGACTGTGCGTTGATAGATCACTATGTCAGTTTTTTATGGTATAATGGTATATTCTAACTTGAGCTCCAACATAAATATAATATTATCCTCAGCAATTTAACGTAAGTATTCTCATATTTCTGTTTTTATGTAAATAGTATTTATCGAATGAGTTTGAATATTTACACTATACAATTAACACAATAAAAACGACAAGCAAACCAAAATAGATAACTAAAAACTCTGTTCTTATTTTTACATTGTTTAGTAACTATTCTTTAACAATATTGCATTTTTCCAAAAATAACTATACATTGTAATAAGTTCAGGAACTCACAAACTTGTAATAAAGAGTAAACATAGTCTTGTACGGAGCAAGTTTACCAACTTTTGTAATAACGCACTCAATTTCAAGGCAACCTTTAAAATTGCTTTGAGAATCCTGTCGTGTTTGCTCTGAAGTTACCTGGATATATTGGAATAGGATGAGTTGCGTGATAGGTATTCAATATAGGATGTAACTTTGATCCAAATTTGATGTGATAATTTTACGGCCATTTTCGATAATGTATCAATGATTATGAATAGTTATGTCAAATTATATGACAATAGATAGACAAAAATTGAAATCAAAGTAACGGGATATAGATAGATTTGTTTGACTTTATTAAGGAAAACAAGAGATAGATAGAATATTGAAAACGGCCATTGTAACTGTTAAAATTGTTGATGATATCTAGCATAGATATGATAAAGAGGAAAGATTGCATTAAATAGGCTCCTAAAGTATAGGACCGATTTGGATGAAATTTTGTACATATTCTTTGAAACCCCAAGAATGACATAGGATAGTTTTTATCCCGAAAATTCTACAGCTCAACTAGTAGAACTCAGCTAGTTTGAATATAGAATCTAGTTTTAAATAAAGCATTGCTTAAAACCTAAGCTTTATTTAATTCTAAATAATTATTAATCTACTAACTTCTGCCCGCGGATGTGCTCTCGTTTATTCTAATCAAGATATGCAGTGTTATAAATAAACATCAAAATTTAAATATTTATAACATTAGTAAGATAGTGAAAATTATTAACGTATAGTGAAAAAGAAATCCTGAAAAGTGTGCACAACGAGTTTTAAATAAATATTGAAAAGATGAGCTTATATCAAAAAATAATATAAAATTCTATCAAGAATGTAGTGTATATTTTCTAGTCAAATTTGTTGGTAAGAAAAGTCTGGTTTAAAATCTGCTAAGCAAAGATTGAACGGTGTTAAATTCTCATATAATGTTAATACTATTAAATTTCAGTATAAAAGTTTTATTTATATGTGTATATTGCGAAGGAATTACGTTCCATTTATTCAATACTAGCGACCCGCCCCGGCTTCGCACGGGTGCAATGCTGATATACTAAATACG
>LQNK01000822.1:17383-30628 GCA_001586405.1 Phoebis sennae | reverse complement strand
TAAATTCTCATATAATGTTAATACTATTAAATTTCAGTATAAAAGTTTTATTTAGATGTGTATATTGCGAAGGAATTACGTTCCATTTATTCAATATTAGAACATGATATTCAAGTATTTTTACTGTTTATAATCCTTTCCCACTTTGAAATGTTAGTAAGGAAAATATTTCACAAAATTTGCCAAAAAGCAGAAAGTCTTATATCCATATCAGTACTATAAAGGGTTTGTTTGTTGATATTCTGATTTCTTTATAAATTCGTATTGTCACGTTACAAATGATACAAACATGCTTCGCTGATTCGCTTCCGTTCAGAGGAAACGGGACAACCTGCGAAACTTTGTTGTTTACAAGTAAAGATCTCAATATTTCTTATTGGAATATAAAAGATAAATGCAAAGATAGAACACATTTTTTAATAGTTAGCCAAAATATTACATACTAGCCGCGCCCCGTGTTTTCCCCCGCGTAACTTCCGATCCCGTGGCAATTCCGGCATTAAAAGTAGTTTATATGTTATTCTGAACCCTTATGATTAAATTATGATGAAATTTGGTATACATATAGGTATATGTATACCAAATTTCATCATAATCGTTTTTTTTGCGTGAAAGAGTAGCATACATACGTACGGTGACTTGCGAAACTTTTTTGTTTATAAAACTGTGACGACATGCTGAGGTGAAAATTTCCTCGAATTTACATTTGAATTGTTATAGTAAAAATATAACATTAGTCATTTGTCTACGTCAGCTTATATTATTTATAATCTATTTTGATATAAGCTGACGTAGACAAATTATAAAAATAGACAATTTAACAGAAAAATGGAAATCAAATGTGGTTATTTTAATTGATAAGTTGATAACTAACATTGAAATATTACAATTGAATAAACATCTTATAAGCATCGTTACTGTTTTTCCCAAAACAAATTTGGCCAGTTAGTCAGTAAAAACACGAAGTTAAGATTGTAATACACATAATCAAAACAGTAACAGTGTTGTTTACATGTAAAATACATGATTTATAAATTCGTATTCTTAAGATACAAATACGCGTCACTGATTTGCTTCCGATGCGAACAGTGACAACTTGCGAAACTTTTGTTTACAAAATAGTGACGAAATCTGACGGCGAAGTTTTATTGTATTTACATTTTTATTGAGGGAAAAAGTGACTTTTATGCGCTTGATTTTTCTGCCAGCGTCATAACATACTTTCCCCCTCAGTTTACCGTGTATGTACTATGCATGAAGGCTTTATGGTACTTGCCTTCATGCCTAATAGAGACTTCCTTGTGATTTATAATTAGAAAGGGTTTTCGAAGCCTTACGGTATTTCGTATGTTTATCTTTGCCACTTTATAATACTTATTAGAAAAGACATTTATAATTCAGACAAAAAAAAATCGTCTGAAACAAAACAAACATAATATTAAGAAACTTAATATATTTAATAACTACAGGCTTGCTCCGAGCTAGACCTCGCGTTTTAATGTACAAATCAATTCTATACTATTTCCCCCTATCTTTGTAACCCCCCGAGATTTCGCTCATAATTAGTTCACAAGATTTTTCATTAGGTAGTATAATATTTGCAACAAAAATCAATAAAAAATCAACCCGTAATGAACCTTGAATGAAATTTTATAGAACTTCCCTCACCACATCTACCCAAACCAATTAGACCTCCTACATCACATTGGTTTTCAATTGTTAAAAAATAAGTTAATCAAAATTAATAAATGCGAAATCATTACAAAGATAATTTATTAAAATTCGGAATCCCTGTAAAAGCTTACGAAGGCCGCACGTGGAGGCGCTCTCGTGGGATCTTCCAAATTCATGAATTTTCTGACAGACCTGTGTTTGAAACGAGTACCACAATCATGTACAAATATGCATTAATTTTATTCTTATAAGCCCCATAGGTGCATATTATGTTGATGGATAGATGTATACTGACTTGTTTTTAAAAACAATATTTTGGTATGAAACCTAACTTACGCATTGCTATGCTATTCCTTATTTTTATTCTAAAGCAGGCAAGCGTAGCATGCGGTTCACGTGATGTTAAGTGACTGACCGCAACCCATAGCATGAACATCTACAACATCAAAGTCTCGCAGTTGTTTTGCCGGCTTGAAGTAAGGAAGAGGATAAGGAGAGAACTAATGATAGGAAGTTGGGAGAGGAGTAGAATAGGAGGGGATGGGAATACAGGATACATCCTTTCTTCCTATCCTAAATTTCTATGACTCGATGGTGCAGTGGTTATCAGAGACTATTGCGGTTCACTTCTCACGGGTAGAAAATTATGCTGTGATGAACATTATAATAGGTGCTAATTTGATGTTAAAATATGTAAAAATATATATAGAACAAAGGAGTATTGATTTTACAAAAATCAAATGACTTGAAGACGTTCCTTTTTATTAATTTTTTCCATGTTAACTTTGTCTCCAAGGATGTAGGTAAAATGACTTGCATGCTTCTTTGTAAAAAAATACTTCAATCTGAAGTACATCGTATAAAACATCGTAAAACGCATTCATTGGCTACAAGTAAATGCAAATCATTAGCATAACAAAGGAATCGATTTCCGTCCACTTCTGCGTAAAAGAGGGTTTAAAGTTACTCAGATCGGAATAGTATTGTTAGAGAAATACAAGGTAATTACTGTTTTTGAAAAAATTAATAAATATTCATTCAAAATAATTGGTATCGAAGCACTGACTCTCGCTCTAAAATAATCAATTTTAAGGAATAATCAATTTATAAGCTCAAAACTTTGTATCGAATATTATATTTCCAATTGTTTCAGCATTTAAGCTAATAGTTGTCATCGTTTCAATTATTTTTTCACATAGTATATTGTTCTCAATAAATTTATTTTCATTTTATTTTTTTTTTTCATATCCCATATAAATTATGCCCTAATCCTACACTGTCCCTGATGAACATAGGCTATACAACATTATGTCACGAAAGCAAAGCCGCCTGGAACAGCTAATCCCTTATAAATACCAGGTACATTGCCAATATAAAATAAAATATTCAAAAATATCATTGCAGATATCTGTTCCGCTACTTTATGTAATATTTCTTTTCCGTAAAATCCAGGAACATTTCCATATAAAAGCGTGTGATGAATCGTTTACAGCCGCGCTTCTTCCGGCAATCGGTTTGTTTATCTGCCTGTCAGATATATCAGTTTTATGCGTTTATTTATTATAGGCTACTGATACGTTATGTGAGTAGAGAATTGTATTAACATACATTTGTAAACAAACAAATAATAAGGATTTTTTATGTTTTTATGTAACAACCCTTATATTAAGTGACTGACCACAGTCCGTGAGCACCTACAACATCAAAGTGTCGCATATGCCTTGCCAGCTTAAAAAAAGAGAGGGATAAGGAGTGGATTATTGATGGAAAGTTAGGAGAGGAGTAGAATAAGATGGGATGGAAATACAGGCCTTCGGGCCCCCGCTCACCGTACGAAACACAGTGCAATACTGCTTCACGCCGATCCTGTCTTGGGGGAGTGGCAATTACGCCGGTGCTAGCTTGGCCCAGTCGTGCCAGGCTCGGCTCTCACTCTTTAATGCTGAAGATGTAGCAGAATTATCGTTTGTTGCCTCTTACGATACTTAAAATGAGGAGGCAATACCAAACGTTCTTTAAACCTTAACCTCTACCTATACCATGAGAGTTCCAACCACTGAGCAGATTATATTCCTTTCATTTGCAACCTCACAGTTACGAGCTGACAACATACAAATTGCGCGCATTACTCTGAACGCCACACTTTGTAGTTCACTTGGCGCTAATTTGCGAGTGTGCGTGTGCATAATGAAGCTTATTTTTCAAGCCTTTGTGTTCGATAATCTGTGGTAGCTCAAGACGTTACTTTGCTCGTTCCATTTATGATTCCGTTCTGGATATGTATCTTAATGTTAAAGGATTGATCTTCTTACTCCGTTCATTCTTTTCGAAGCAATTGGGGACTTAGAAATGTTTATTGCGTATCATTCCTATTACTACTGTTTTTTTTGCGTTTTGTCGAATTCTTTCCAGTTTAAATCAGTTGATTTAAAATCATTTTTAACGATTATACCGAAAATTTTTTCTCTTGTTGCTTTACCTTTTTATCAATGTTAAGGCAGTGGCGGGTATAATTGTTTTTTTATTTTATTTTATTTTTTTTGTGCATAAAAATATTTTACAAACTTATCAAAATATAATCCATATAGGTTTATAGGTGTATATTCTAAAACTTAGAGTATAATAGCCTTTTTATATATAAAATAGCCTTCCCCATGAGCCTATCATAATCAAAAATAATTTTTCAAATCCGTTTCAAAGGTTAGTAGTACCTTTAAACAATCAAACTTTTCCGCTTTTTAAAATAAGGTATATATTTAAACAATTAGTAGGTTGCCGATTTCTATCCTGTCTATATGCAACAAATACATTGATCAATATATCTTGTTAGTACAATCTTGCAGTCTGACACAGACCATTCAATTCCAGATCGCTTGCGTATTATTGACAAAGTTAATTGTTTGAGTTGAATGGATTAAGGCCGTTTGTAGACGGTACCTTGCACGCCAATTGGTATTCTATCGTCTAATACACACAATTTATGTAAAACCTGCTTAGAACATTTGAAACTTATTGACTTTTTTTTGAAAACGAATTTTAAAAATTAAAATTATAAAAAGAGAAAGGCGTTAGAATTTAAATAGACATGTCTTACAAAAAACTTGAAATTAAAGTTAAACACTTTTTAAAACATTTGAGAATTTTTATTAGTATTAGACGTTGAATCCAATTTTAAAATGTTATGTTAATTTACGATGGAATTATAGGTTTTCATTTACCTCTTATCTGTAACCCTTTTTAACACTAGCTCGAACCGAGCTCACGTTAGCTATATTGATATGAAAATCGCCCCTTAACCCACCCCCTCATCTTCATTACTGCCCCACTAATTTCGCTCATCTCCAAACTCGACATTTTCTTTTCTCTGAACTATTCGTTGTCATTGTCATTTTGTAATAAAAACCTCTTAATAAAAAATAAAGGTTTTTATAAGTAAATATGCCGTATATAATTTCTTATATGCACAAATCCATACATAGACATTCCGTACATTTTCCACCGTTCTATCATACCGCAGTTATTGCAGTGGGTATATTTCCTGACCTTCCGCTGACACAAGGTTGCTACGTGACTAGATTTAGTGCGGGAATATCAAATATCCTGATAGATCTGGGCTAAAAGGAAACAAAGTTACGCACAGGTAACCGAATTTTTTTCGAACTGTATAAGGAAAAATAAGAGGCTAGCTTTTAAGTTTCAACGGAGTCGGTAGTAGAAAAGAACAATGTTTTATAAGCTTATTCAAGTTTGAAATGAAAAATAAAAAGTCTTAGTTTGTTAAAGCACATTTACTACGAATTTCTACTAAATTGTCCGACACTCTCCCACAACTCTACCATAATTTTCCAAGTAGACAGTTTGTACGTGAAAATTGTTAGAAAAGAACAGAATTTTGGAAAGGGTTATATTGCTTCCATTTTGTTTATTGAATACCCGCTTTTTATAATTTCATATACACCACCTCAATACACAACAGCTAACGTGTAAAATCCATTGACATTCCATACATTTTCCACCGATCCATCATATCGGAGGCAGTATATTTTCTGACCTTTGGCTGCGACGAGGCTGCTACGTGAGTAAGTGAAGTCCCATGTATGTATCGGGTATGCTGGGGATGTGAAATCCGTTACGTGAGTAAAGTAATAAAATATTTACTAATAAAATAAAACCGAAGCATGTTATGGAAACGTCCCCGTACGTAGCTGAGACTGTCGTTCCCGCGAGATCAGAATGCAGTATTAATTATTGTTTCTCAGAGTATAAGTGGTCCACAATCGGACTATATTTGAGCTTTAATTTTAAGTAATAAAGTAATGTTAATAAGGGTAATTCTGATCTTAATAAAAAAGTGGGAGCCGAGCATTGCACGATTGGGCCTCGCATCAAGCTCGCATCGGTGTAATTACCACCCCTACAGCAGAAGATCGGTGTGAAGCAGAATGGCACTGTGTTTCGTACGGTTAGCAGGGGCCCGGAGGCCTGTATTCCCATCCCATTACTCTCTTATCTTAATCTATTCCTCTCCCAATTTCCTTCACCTCCCCAGTATTAAAGCCAGCAAGGCCTCTGCGACATTTAGTTGTAGATATTCATGCTGCGCTCATTCACTTAACATCAAGTGATCCGCATGCTACACTCGCCTGCTTTAGCATCAAAAAGTCAAAATTTTATGTTCCCAAGTAATCGTTGAAAATATTCTTCACTGTATCAAAAACGTTAACAATAGATTCGAACCGTTTCTATTATTCTAATTGAAACATACAAAAATAATGATAGTGTCGTGTTTATTCAAATGAGTCCTATTTCTTGGATTAATTTCCCAATCTCAGATATCCAGACCTTAATCTGAAGCGTCGCATCGCATCGCCGTCCAAAATTAAGCCATTCCTTTGAAATTTTCCGTTTATAACTTACTTAATGGTTCAGATGCTCGGAGGAAATTGGACAATTTGCTATCTTGATAAATTATTCGTAGGGATTAATAAATATAAATAAATATTCAGGGACAATTAACGCTACGCCTTCTAGTCCTGAACTAAGCAAGGCTTGTAGGGAAACTAGGTAACTGATAGACATCCTTTTTTTTGTAAATATATACATATTATTATTAAATATCTAAACTTTCACATCTACATTAATATTATTTTATTATACTTGTTTTGTTGGTAATATTTTATATATTACCAACAAAACAAGTTTTCCTTTACTGGACCTATTTTAAAAATTATTTCACCATTCGAAAGCTACATTGTTCACGAGTAGCATAGACTATATTAAGGGTGTTAAAACGTCATTCTACGGAAGCGAAGCCGCGTGGAACAGCTAGTTTATAATGTTAGTATGAAGTAGGATTACACATGAAGTTGTAGACTGCAACTGCATGCATTTTCATTAAACCGTTTGCGCTTCCAATCAAAGTTCCTTTCACTCCAACATTCGCCAATTAAAACAAAAACTACAAAGCTAATTCCTTTGAAATTGCATCACAACGCAACAAGGAAAGGCTATTCGTTTCGTTGGAAAAATCGGAAATCTCCGAGGAATCGGTTTTGGGATGGAATTGGAAGAACAAAGCGGAATAAATCAGGATTGGAAATTCGGTATACATTCGGATTTTGAATGGAAATACAGAAATTATTCCGGTGTAATTGGGATTAAATCTGTTGCATTAATAATTTAAAGTTACATTAGCTATAACATTGAATATTTATCTTAAAGCCTCATCAATTATAATTTAATATATAGACTGTAACGAAAATGGATTACATAATTATTATTTGGTATTTATTTAATAAATAATGTGTTACACGGTGTAAAAGCCACACCACGACGACCTTTGACGACCCCTGTGGCGCAGTGCATACAGCAATGGCGTATTGCGATGCAGAGTGTCAGTTCGATCCCTACGAGTAGAAATCAATAAATTTATTATTATTATTATTATAGTTATGTAGTTTCCATAGTACAAGCTTTGCTTAGTTTGAGACTAAATGGCGTTTATTTATTATTTATTTATCCATTCTTTATTGCACTGTAATATACAAAGGAGCTTAAAAATATCCAGGAATATTTATTATTCGTACAAAGAAATTAATTTATTTACAAAATTATTAAAGTCACAATCATAATATAGCTGATCCGAAAAAATAATTCACTTACAAATATGTATTGTATATAATCAGTCACAAATATGTCATACTTTGGTTTGGGGTCCAGGGGCCTATATAATAGCTGGAGGGCACGCAAAATATTAACTGTATATTTAAAAAATCATAGTTAAGTGAACATTTAACTAACTATGAACAAAGATAATAATAATTCTCAGTAAATCATAATCAAGAACAAAATAACAGGTATTCTATCAAACAATGTCAACGAGGGCTTAAAACGTTAACAAAAGATTTATTTATAACAAGTGTCTGATGGAGGACTGTGGTTTCATACAAATTTAATACCTTTCAAGTTTATTTGACACTTCAAATGTGTAGTCAGTTTTGTGTAATTAATTTTCAGTCACATTGTCGCATTATTGTATGGTGGCTTATTATGAACACGTGTTTAACTTCTATATCTAACGAAAACTGAAGAACTTTTACTTAACATGAAAATTATGTCATACGTCCTCTTACTGCAGGTACCATATTATACACTCTTTACGCTACCTACATTTCTTAAGAGGAATTATGTACGTTTTTGCTTGTAAGTTTGTAATGTTTTCACATAAAAACTACTGGATTGATTTCGAAAATTCTTTCATCATTAGAAAGCTGCATCTTAATAACTGAGTGACATTGACGATATTATAAGATATCCATACAATACAATCAAATAAGAGACATGCCTCGATTCACTTACTTCTAAATTTATTTAAAAAGAAAAATAGAAGTACACGTTCTGAAGAAACATATTTCAGATTACATAAATCTATATAATTAAAATATATATTTGATGTCAGCCTTTTTATTTTTTTTTTAATAATTAACTCCATTAGCTATTGTTTCATTCGTGAGAATGTGTTTAAGTACAAAACGTGTCAAAATTTGGTCGTATATAAGAACAAACGTCAATAAGAATAGAAATTCTTTAATTTATTGAAGAACCAATATTGAAATGACTTATATTCATAAATAGCGATAAATATATATTAGAAGAAAACCATCTCAATCACTCAACGACAACCAAATAGTTCCAAGGCAGTAAAACATCATATTTTTCGACTCAAAACGAGGGCGCACGTGTACAAAATTGGCCGCGTAGAGACATAAATCTGGGAAAATTCCTTGAAATCTTAAAAATATTACGAGTGTGGGGTAGCATTCCTATTTATAATTTTACTATGGCGATGTCATACTTTGTTGCATCACAAAATCGTTACTTTATAATATTTTAAATGCTCTACTCTTCTGTCTTGTCAGCCTAGTGGCTTGAAGAGAAGACAGAAGTAAGACCGATTTGGATGTAAGTTTGTACAAATATAGTCTGAAACCCGAGAAATAATACAGTACAATACAAAACACTTTATTTAGCACCACATACAATGATATAAACTATAAAGTATTTCATATTAATAGGGGTCTGAAAAGGTGGCCCTATCGCTGAGAGCGATCTTAGCCAGGCAATTTTTGGCTAGGATTTTAATTTTGACATAGAACGTTTTGAGGTGGTGCAGAAAAATAGACAAACACATACTAATACATACATTAGATACAAAGGGTTATTGTAGTCAGTTAGTCAAAGAGTATACACGAATATACCGCGGTGCACAGCTAGTATATAGACTAGTGTAACTCGTGTATGTTCTCTCTATTTCAAACACTACGTACATGCTATGCACACAGCTAGACGTGCGTCTCAAACGTATGACATGATATGTCAGGCTGTTCCGATCTCAGAATAATAACTAAAGCATAGAAGGTAGGCTAAAATAACAATTAAACACGATATATCTGCTGTATTTTACTTATAGAACGACTTTAAAGTTAGAGAGGGATAGGTATACACAGGAAGTTTCAAAATTTCGTGGCATGTCACATGTTATTTTTCGACTAGTGCTGTGACCCACTACGTTACAGAATAATCAACGTCGATAGAATTTATTATTCTTACTAGCTGCGCTCCGGGGTTCGCTCTCGTGGGACTATCGAGATGATATACAGCCTATAGCCCTTCTCGATAAATGAGAGTAGTTCCTGAGATTAACGCGTTCAAACAAAGAAAGTCTCATAATATTAGTTTAGATAGCTCCTTAAGTAAAAATACAGTAGATATATCGGAGGTTCCTTCTATGTATTTTTATTATTCTATGGTTCCGATGTAGTCCGGCATTTCAAGTTGATGAACTGTGCCTGTGTGTGCGTTGCTCAAGCGCTCTTTGTATGGTGTTTGACTTCCCTATCTATTATCTTGCATGTTCCAGTAGATTATATTTAGAGTTGAGTCACGCTGCAGTATAATTCTACCGGTAATGGATATGAAAGGGGATGGGAAACCGAATGACCTTAACCTAACACGCAATTATAAACTTTTATAATCACACTAATAACGCATTGGCTTGATTTTTGTTTGATACGATATTTTTTTGGTAGTTATGTACATTTACAGTCCCGCGGTTTCACCGACATTATTCCTGATCCGATTGATTGATTTCGAAAACTTCTACTTTCGGAGACTTCCCACTAATATTATAAATGCGAATATATTTTCATGAAATTTTGTATACAGGTAGGCTATTAGCAGGATTAGGTAATAGACTACTTTTTCCGGAGTTCCTACAGTATGTGGAATACTGCAGGTAAAATAAAAGGTATTTTTAAGGTCTTTCAATAATGTTTTTTAAATCACGTGTGGTTATTAACATGGACAATTTTGATGCTATGCTGTGATTATATTTTTGGACGACAATCAATTTGCCACCCATGATGACTCCCACAAAATAGATAGATACAGAGGTCAAACTCCATACAAAGCGCGCTCGAGACTCGCACACATTGACACCGTTCTTCGACATAAAATGTTGGGCTACATCGGACCACACTAAGCGAGAATGTTATGTTTTTGATGCGTAAATATTAAAAGTTTGATTTCTATATCTATAAATTTTTGGCGTACGTCTCTAACACTTAAACCTTGACAGGAAAGGGATTAGGGAAAAGATTGATGAAGAAAGAGAAGGGCAAAAGAAAACAAAGCCTTCCGACCTCTTAATTAAGATTTGACCACAAAAAGACAGTGTAATTAACGGTAAATAAAATCGCGACAAAAGTCCTTGATGCACATTTTCAGTATCTAATTCTATTTCCAGTATTTACTAGTCCGTTTTCTGGACTTAGCACGAAATGCTTTTTGCGTCTCTAATTTAAAGTGTGGCATTCCCTAAATATTGTACATTTGCGGGAACAGTAGTGAAATACTAAAACCGTGTTATTTTCTAGTAATTTTCTGTTCAAATAATATAATATGTCCGAATAAACATCATAAATAAGACAATAGTAATGTAAAGTTAGCATCATCATCTATGTATACTCTAAACACCAAAATCGTTGTAATTTTCCAGCCTCGAAAAGGGGGGAAAGATAAATATTGATGTAGGGGAAGAAGCAGGAAAATAATAAGAAAACGAAGGCTTTCGCCCTCGTAAATAAAATTTCAGTAAAAAAGATTAAGACAGTGTGGTTAATGAAGTATCAACGAAAGTCCTTGATGCACATTTTCAGTGTCTAATTCTATTCCCAGTATTTAATAGTCCGTTGTCTGGACTTAGCACAAAATGCTATTTGCGTCTCTAATTTGAAGTGTGGAATCCCCTAATGATTGTATATTTGCAGCGAATTTCCACGAACTGGAGTGAAATACTAAAACCGTGTTATTTTCTAGTAATTGCCTGTTCGAATAATATAATCTGTCTAGAAAAACATCGTTAGCTAAGTTCACTTTAGTGTTTTAAATTCATTGGAGAATTTATTTGAAGGATTATACTTTAGAGAGAAGTGGAGATAACTTGTTTTGTTATTGTTCCAGTGAATTATTTAGTTTCCATTCTTGTTTTTATTTGTGTAAAGAATGTAGAAATCTACTACTTTTATATCGTAGTGAAACATTTATTACGACGAATATAAATTCATGACAAAGGCATGGATTTTATCAAAAACTCTTTTAATATTCTATATATCTTTGTAGAAATAATCTGTAGTGAAGTGGTACTTTAAAAAAAAAATCATTGCATGCAATTAAAGAACGGTCCTACTGCAAACTTAGTTTACCGAATATTTTGCCCGTTCAATGACGCATATTTTAAAGGTTTCACGCTTTGTCGTAGAGTTGTTAATACTCTTATATAAAAAAGCTATTCCAAAAATATTAATGTTAACACAT
The DNA here is from genome assembly GCA_001586405.1 of Phoebis sennae. NCBI lineage: Eukaryota > Metazoa > Arthropoda > Insecta > Lepidoptera > Pieridae > Phoebis > Phoebis sennae. The sequence goes on along the minus strand of LQNK01000822.1, from coordinate 18,580 downwards.
ATTTCAAAAAATCTGTACATATTTCCAGGTGGGAAAAAATCTGTGGTAAATTAACAATTTTTACTACAGCAGCATCCGAACCGTATTATTTTATTCATTAATACCTACACTTAGATAGCTGGTAATAACTATAAGAATTTTATTCATTTACGTCGGTATTGAGTAATAAAATGGTATAGGAAAACCATTATGGCGTACCGTAGCTCGGAATGCACCAGGACCTAGCTCGGAATGGAGCTGAAAGGAATTCTTTTTCACCTTTCGGAATGAGGTTTTAAAATTCCTAGGTGATAAATGTTGAAGTTGGAGATGTTTGAATGATACTTAATTACGTAAATGTGGCTTAATGATTTGTCGAATCCAGTAAAAATATCTATACTATCTATACTAATGATATTAAGTAGAATTTGTTTGTTGACGCGCTAATCTTAGGAAATGCTGTTCCGATTTGAAAAAGTGTTTTTCCTTAGATACACCATTCATTAAGTAAGGCTATAAGGCTATTTAAATTATGCTATGGGAAGGAAGTTTAATAGTACAACTAAGTAAAGAGAAAAATTCATTTATTCATCGTTTTTTAAATTTCTTGACGCTTCGTTTATCTATACAAATAACGCCATGTTCGTTTCCTACGGAAATAAAGTTTGCATTTGCTTTTTAAATTTCACCATTGTACTATTTCTGGCTATACAGATTTCATACTGAACTAACAACATGATTTTAAATCAGAATATCGAAAAATATATCCAATACCTAAACTATTTCATAATTTTGCTTCAAAAGTTGATTGAAAAATTTTGATGAAATACGTACTAATTGAGATACCGATTAAAAATATTCCGTTTTTCCTAATACGAACAATGTATCGATTTAAAATCACGTGTTTCATTTATCCAATTTATTTCATATAAAACAGTTTCTTTTACTATAAAAATTTGTGTCCTATGTATCTTTTTCAATTAATTTAATTTTTACTCATCCAAGATAGAGTATAAAGGCTTCAAAAATTTTTATGAAAAACTTAAGGGTATTTTTCTATTTATTCAGTCTAGCAATAGCCAAAAAGTGATTGTAAATTTTTATAAAATTTTGCCTCACTTTAACTTAATATAGATAATATTACATTATTGGTAGAATTTATAATAATAATTATCATGTTTGTGACTTTAAACACGATTATATTTGCACATATTAAGT
>LQNK01000822.1:0-16646 GCA_001586405.1 Phoebis sennae | reverse complement strand
ATAAAGTTTGCATTTGCTTTTTAAATTTCACCATTGTACTATTTCTGGCTATACAGATTTCATACTGAACTAACATCATGATTTTAAATCACAATATCGAAAAATATATCCAATACCTAAACTTTTTCATAATTTTACTTCAAAAGTTGATTGAAAATTTTTGATGAAATACGCACTAATTGAGATACCAATTAAAAATATTCTGTTTTTCCTAATACAAACAATATATCAAAATAAAATCACGTGTTTTATTTATCCAATTTATTATATATAATACAGTTTCTTTTACTATAAAAATTTGTGTGCTATGTAACTACTTCAAGTAATTTAACTTTTACCCATTCAAGATAGAATATAAACAAAAAAATATGAAAAACTTAAGGGTATTGTGCCATTCATTCGTTCTAACAATAGCCAAAAAGTGATTGTAAATTTTTATAATTTTTTGCCTCACTTTAACTTAATATAGGTAATATTACATTATTGGTGGGATTTATAATAATAATTATCATGTTTGTGACTTTAAACACGATTATTTGCACATAATAAGTATAATACACAATTGGATAAATGTTGTTTATGGCATACTACATGGTGCATTGTTGGAACCTTCGTTTTAATTTATATACAGCGTTGCTAATTTTCTTCTGGTAATTGTCTGCGACAATATCACGATAAAATTCCACATGAGTTACTCTTTCAAAAAATCATATTGGAAACTAGAATTAACCCAATATAATTGTTTCAGGTCAACAATGAGCACAATGACCTAATCGACCATGACGTGCCCATTCCGCCGCGCCTCCTCGCAGCACCAGTTCGCCAATGGCGCGAGCAGGAAGGAGTTTCGGTCGAGGCAGTCCTCCGTCCACCTGCCTACTGAAGAGGAGGATGGGGAGAGCAACACGCTGACTTTGAAGCATTTGAGTGAAGCGTTGAAGCTACTAACTGCTCCTTCTGTAAGTACAAAACTCATCAAAAACATAGTAAGTTCTCCTATAAAAAGAACGATATCTAAATGGGTGCCAAGTTCTGCTCCCAACCGGGATTAAGTTCAGCTCAAGATTTAACTGGCAATATTTTAACGTAGGCTTTAGTTTAAGCTGTTTTTTATTTGGCTGGAAAAAAATTGCCAAGTTTTCTAGGTACTTACATCCCGAGAGGAATGGACGGACATTTATTAGAAGTAATGTTGATTACTTCTAATTATGACACCACCTTAAATAGGACTGTGAAATCGCTAGGGTATTTGAGGCTTGCACGTAATTGTCAGACTTTCTTGGAATGTTTTATACACGACTAGTGGGGCTAAATATGGTTGCGGAAAAAATAGATGTATACCGATATGTGCAAGTATGAAAGACGTATTAATTAGCAACAGGCCCAATCTAGTTGAAATAGCACTTAAATAAATTTAATTTTGAAAGGAAGAAAAAGTTTTTTTCCATTAGAAAACCGTACCTTATAATGAGATTAATAGGATTGCAAAATTTTTAGACACAATATAATGTTCCTGCACATTTGTAGAAGAAGAAAATAAATGTATGGACCATATTGATTTTCCGACTTCCTAAGCGTTCTTTCGTTCATTAATCCAAACCTTTTCCTTATTAACACAAAAATACCATCGTACGCAATTACTTAATCTTTTAATAATTAAGTCAAAACAAATTCCCTTGCTTTCAAATTACGGGTTGAAATCCTACTCAGATTCGGTCACGAGGTAATTAATTAACCGACTAACGTCGCTCATAGCATTTAAATTAAACTTTGTATAGACCAGTGGTTCCCAAACTGTGCGCCGCAAAGCAAAGAGGAGGCTATGAGGCGGTGAGTTCAATGAAAATCCTGATTTGAAACTCGTCCTCATCCCCCACCAACAATTTTTTGGGATAGAAATGATCCAACAACGTAAGATTTTGGGAGAATTTTGTGATGCCAAATCCGAAGGCCGATCACTGGTCTCTCAATGTCCAGCAAAGATCTTTGACAGTTTCAGTTTTACAAGTCTATAAGTGGCAGTAATTACTTAGGTACGATGGGCTTTACCCATTTTCTCGCTCTAATACAATAAACAAAAAAAATGTAACAGTGCTGAGGTGTAAAAACTTTGGGAACCCCTGGTATAGACACTTAATACCTTCAGACGTTTCTGTTCATTTTATCTCTCTAATTGTCCCTTTGTGCGCCATTTTTATTTAACTTTTTTATTCTGATTTAAGTTTCCGAAGCTACAAAGCTATTTCTTTGTTGATCAAGACCTACAATTTCTGCTGATAATTATTAATTAAGTCGTCTTTGTAACTGTATATTTTTCCTGAGGAAACGGTGAAGATGCTTCTTTATGCGTCTACTAATTATCTTAAGTTTGTAACGGATTTATTTTTAGTCTGTATTTTGTTTTGACGATGCTAATTCTTAGTAAAGGGATTTTTTTTTCTCGATTCTTTCTCCTTGCCCTCGATTCTTGTGAGCAGCGGGGAGTTAGCGGTAGCAGCATTACTAGCGCCCGCGCCGCTGTGACGCCGCTGTTATCGAGGGCCGATACATTTGATTATACGCAGAAGATATTGCTGCTACATCGCTGCCACTGCTATCCTGCTGTTCGCAAGACTCGAAACAGAGGCCAATAATATGCACGCGGTTTTTCTCTCGTCCAAACGTGATATACAACAAAAATCCCCTAATCCAGCTCAAAGGCTATTAGTTTACGAAACTTCAATATAATGCTTCCAGTAGCCTCAGCGTGATTGACACAAATATTTGGATTGTATGACATACAAACTTTCACTCTCATATTAGTAGGATTATATTTGCATTCAAAAACATTATGTTATTTGCGAATAGAAAAAACATTATAAATGTTTATCACGATTCACGTCCTTTCTTTTTTATTCTTTGACTACTAATTTAGCAAACTATACAGACATAATAATTTTGACTTGAACATACAATAGGTTACTTTAAATTCATATCATGTATGATACTTCCGTTCTTTATTTCATTCATGATCATATGATAACAATATGATTTATATTAATGGGTTATTGTTAGGTGATAATAGCGTCATTATTGACAAATAATTCCATACTTATATGATCAATGGGAAGGTGTTTTACGTCGCAATGGAGCATCGTCATTTGACTATCTATTGCCCACGGCTTTGCCCCACATCCGGAGTCTATGGTCCAATAAAAATTATTTATCACCTAATCCAGCCAATACCCTATCTGTATTCAGAATTTCATTAAAATCCGTTTAGTAGTTGCGACGGGACTGACACAAACATCAAAACATGCAAATTTTTCATTCAAAAATTGAATTATTGTTTATTGTTGAAAAGCTCCGAATTCGCGGAGTGTAAGTATAAAACATATTTAAACAGTGACCAATTGTTTCGTTTTGTACCGGAAAATCCTATTATTGAAGCGAAGCCGGGAACAGCTAGGTTCTAAAACCACATTACAGTAAATCCTATTAAAATGAAATGTAATGAACTGAATCCAAATTTAATTACGCTCGATGATTATATCCGTTATTGTTTAATGTCATTATACCTGTTAAATTAAATGTGAATGGATATTGGATAGTGACAAAAGCTAGTTGAAATTTAATTTAAAAGTACTTTGCGTTATTATCAACTCTTAATTAGTTTTATTCGGACCACAATTTTAAATTTATTCACTCAAATTGTATTAATTTAGATTCCAATAATGATTTATTCTTCACCTTCTTTATGATCGCCGATAAAAAATGTTTAATTAAACAAAGACGAGTTTGTTAGAAGATATAATTCGAGATCGAATAGACCAATAGAATTGATCGGGCGCATTGCATTTCACAAATGATAATTATGTTTTGTTATAGAATGTCATACTAGTACCTCTACTCTCTACCTCTACCTCTACCGTATCATCCGAATTGATTTTTCTATGCAAATAAATGAATCCTAATCCTTGTGGTCACTCAGCATTAAAATACTGTTATAGAAGAATTAGCAAAAATTTTAAGTCATAAGAGCATTTTGGATCAAACTGTTAGTATATTGGTCTCCAATTCCTAGCAGTGTTTCAGTGGTACACATTAATTGCGGTTACCGCACGCCGTGGTCAAATATAGCCGGATAGATAAATTTTGACCACTTTGCATATGTGTCAATTATTTAGATGGTTTTAAGCGAAATAGGGTATATTTCAATTTGCTTATTCATACTTTGAACTGTTTAACTTCTGTGTCTATATCGCTGAGGTTTGAATTTCAGAGACGTACGGCGTATGTTCTTACATAGAATTAGTCAAACAGGCTAAGATTACAAGCAATGTTCCAGTATGAATTATGTGTAGTTACCACTTCGAGTTCGAGTACACCCTGGATAGAGGAATTCTGACTATTTTGCGTAAGTGATCGTAATTAAGTGGTTATGAGCCAATATAGTAGTTTTCAAGTATGTACTAATTTTGCTTCTCTAAGGTTCGAATTTCAAAGAAGATGTACAGCGTATGTTATTACCTACATCTAGTTTGACTCGAATTCCTAGCAGTGCTTAAGCGTCAAGCATTAAGCATGGTTACCATTTCGTGGTCGAGTATGGATAGAGAAATTCTGACCGTTTTGCATAAACGTCTATTCAATAGGTGTGAACTGTGAATCTCTACGTTGGTATTCAAAATTGCACCCAATTTGCAGTCACTAAGGTTCAAATTTAAAAGTGTGTTTTGTAACAGTCTGTTGGTGAAGAGTGCAGTCGTTGCGTTGTCAAATATGACTAGATACCGAAATACTGACCATTTTACGTAAATTGTAACTTTTAAGATTGTGTGAGCCAATAGAGTTATATAAATATGTACCTAATTTAGTCTCTGGTTCGCATTTGAAATTCACACATACATTTAGTATATTTGGATAGAGTATGGTATGCATTAAGTGCGGTTGCCGTGAGACGCTTTCAATGGTACAGAAATGCTGACCATTTTGCATAAGTCCTTTATTAAGCGTATGTGATCCCATATGGGACTATTTAAATTTGTATTTCAAAGAGGATGCACTAGGAGTGTAATTACAAATATTCAATGTATTTGGATTGTATTCCCTACGGTGTGCATTAGGTGTGGTTACCGCCACGTTCAAATATACCTGGATACAGAAATTATGAACGTTTTACATTACTGTTCAGTATCAAGCGGGTGTGAAATAGAGGGTATTTCAAAATTAATCTTGAGTGATGGTTGTAAGTAAGAGCTATGAATAGGTTTTTTAATTTCTTCAGCGAATAGATTCTATATAAATACAATTATAGTTGAAGTTTAAAAAATTATAAAGAATTGAGATCAAATATAGGTACGTGTGAAAAATCCGAACTAACTGTACTGGACTGGCGTAAGCCCATTTGGAATTGTAAAATTTTGCAGCGTTTTAAGAGTAGTCTTTTATGTTGTACTAGCTTTCCGCCCGCGGCTTCGCACGCGTGGGTCACTAATATCTGTATTTTTAGAGGCGCACAACAAAAGTTTAAAAAAATTACGGTCGCAAGGCCGCTGATATATACGAATTTCTATAGTTTTTTTTTTAATTTTCTATGAAAATAGGTTTGACCAAAATCTCACACTGCGCGCGCGCCTTTTGAATAAAGAAAATTACAGAAAATTGTAGACCACGCGAGTGAAGCCGCGGGCGGAAAGTTTGTTATTTTTTGAAGATTTTTAATAATTTATTGAGTATTTGTAACGTCTTAATCTATACGTTAAGAGTATAAAAATGCATGTCCGCAACTCAACCAAAATCTCACATTGCCACGTGGTATGACATTTTCACGACTTTAGAAGCGTATATCTCAAAAAATATTTATTTTAGCAAAAAACACATTTAGAAACCTCCATTTCATTTTTAAAGACCTATCCAATGATACCTTATTTAATTATGTACTCGTAAATTTATTTTTTTAACCCCCGTTTACATGTATGGGAAGCCACCCCTAAAAATATTTTTTTCCAAATAAAATGTAGCCTATAAGTTGCACCTAATTATGGTCTATCAACATGTGAAATTTAACCAAAATCTGCCTAGTGGTTATTGCGTGATTGACGAACATACAAACAGATAAACAGACAAACAGACAAACAGACAAACAGACAAACAGACAAACAGACAAACAGAAAAAAAAAATTCTAAACATGGATTTGGTGTCTATAGAACATACATATTGCATACCAATTACTCTTTTTAAAAAATATTCAATGTACAGAAATGGTTTGGTTACTGCTTTATTATATGTATAGATATGTGATTTTTTATATACTCATTGGTATCAAAGGCAAGTTTTTTTTTGTTATTAAAAAATATCATGATCAGGAAAATAGTTTATTTATCGTGTTTTTCTATTGAATCTTATGCAAACAATTATTTTAATACTGTACAATTGGCTAATCTCTATCGTCGTTGTCATCGTCGTCGTACGTCTATTTACGCTGAAATTAAATCCAGTTAAAATATCTTAATAATGAATACGTATGTAAAATGAAACTGAAAGATATTCAAATAAATTCAAATAATTAATCAGCTTTGTTTAAAACATAGAGCAATTAAAATTTGCGCTTCATCAAAATAAACGGGAGACAAATTGCCTCTGCATTTAATAAACAACAGTTAATTACGGAAGCAAATAGTTCGGATAGTTGTTATTGATCTTTGTCGAACCCTTCAGTTACAAAGCTTTTTGGGTCTCTGATGATTCTTCACGTTAATATGTTTTGATTCTAAGGATTATATGCGTGTGGTTTTGCAATTGTGAAACACGTGTATGGAATCTATAATGTTTAATATGAAACTTCTACTCACGACTGGTAAATAGGGTGTGTAAAATCAATATAACATATCACATAATCCAGTCGATCTGTAAACGAAAATTTATCAAAATACGTTCAGCAGTTGCAACGTGACACAATCAGCAAAATACGGATATCCAAACAATTATAATATGAACATCAAATAATTTAACATTAACGTTTCATATTAATATTTTTTAACTATATCAAAACACACTGCACATACATTGACTATAGAATTACCAGTAATATTAGTCTTAGCAGTTAAATAAATTCACATAATATATTGACTTATTATTAAAGTTCCAAGAAGGTAGACACGGAGAAAATCAAAAATACTATTTTCAACTTAGAGTCCATGTTGAATATAAAGTCTCAATAATAATAATTTATCCGGATTATATCACTTATTAGAAAGAAGAAAGAAGATACATCTATTTCAAGGACAAAATGCCTAGAACTTAATATCTAAAACAGCTTATAAATAACAATCAAAACCTTAAAATTAATATTAGAACTAAGAAAATAGTACCCGAAACTCACTCAGATTATGCTGCAATGTATTCTAGCATTCACAGCGCTGTTTTTCAGTTCGGTTATTAGGTTTACAGTCAATTTAGATAGCAAACATCTTGCGATTAGACAACATTTTGCTGTATCTTGTACGTTTCTCAAAATCATACCTTTTTTAATAAAATAATTATACACTCAATACTCAAACTTTAACTTACGGCAAAAATTATTTTCAAAAATTTGATCTCTGTCCAAAAATGTTGATTCATATGATTTGTCCTACTATAAGTTTTATCTACGATGTTTATTGCATGGTTTTATTCACTTACACGATTTTTTACGTTATGAAGATTTTATTGCGCTACAATTTTGTAGTTCATTTGCCTTATGATCATTCGGTTTGTAGGGCCATAAAGTGATGTTATGATATTATTAAACATGGAGATACTTCTATAACTCTTTCATAAAGTCTTATTATATAGTCTATATCCATGGATAATATGAGATTCCAGTGGTAAAAGAAATTTTAAAATAGGTCCAGCAGTTTCGTTGCTTGGAGCCTTTTTAATTCAAACAAAAAAAAAATAAAATCTTTCCTCTTTATAATATAAGTGTTGAGACTCCCTTTTTTCATAATTTTCATTTGAAGTATTAACTACTTTATTGAGCATAATACGCTTTATTTATAAAAATCTAAACTAATTAAAAAGGACTTTTGCATATCCAGCATACCTTCAGGCATTTTGAAATAATATAACTTGCTCTTATATGAAAGAAATTTGCAAATCGGATCTGAAGTTTCAGAACTTACCTCCATTATCGAAACTTTTTCTCTTTATAATATTAAGAAAGAAGATTTAGTCTGAATACAAATTATGTTATTAAATAATGTATATATTGTAGTGTTATCTTTTGATGAAACTGCTTGTTTAAGGCTTTGGAAAATCAAATAACCAAGTTAATTTTTACGAGCTGTTGCGAGCGGCTTCATTTTTTAAAATTTTTTAATTGTAAATTGGTCCAGTAGTTTCGGTGCAAACAAACAAACAAACAAAAAATTAAATCATTCCTCTTTAGTGTATAATTATAATATCACACATAACCATTTTTTCTATAGTTTTAACAACATGGAGTAACTAACTAAGCAATTTTACTGCAAACTGATTTATTTTAACGTAAACTGTTTGCTACATACGTTTGTTCCGCCATATTCATTTTGCCAATTATTTTTATATTAAATTCGTAAAACATCTGCAGTATACTGCTTCTTAATCAGACGATTAGGCCCCTGTCCTACCATTATTACGTTAACGAGGGAAGCGATTTGCGACCCTTACTCCCAAAAATCTATTAAAAATACTATAGCTAAACCGCCTCCGGCTCAGTACGTCTATAACATTAAACTGAGATGTCCAAGTTTCGAACCCGGACATAAGATGTTTAATTTTAATCGATTTTTCAAAGATATGAGTATGTCATACGCAAGAAAAGGTTGTTTGGCCTGAAAGGCCCCCACGTCAGCAGTTTAAGGTTAAACAAATTCCATTCCTATATTTTGTCCAAAAATGTTTTTTTAAGCGTATAAACGATCTAACATTGGTAGTGTTAATTACAAATGGGCCTGGAAACCACGTGAAGACGTCCCTATGGCCCAGTTTCTTCCGAGTGGATTTTTATTCCTATCTGACTGTGAAAATTAGAGAATACAAACTCCATCTGCGTTTTCACACACGCTTTGCATAAAATTTTTACGTATTAACCCACTAACCTTATAGACGTGTAACAAAATTTTATGTGGAATCGAAATCTTAACTACCTAACTAAATAAAAATATCTAGTCTTGATAAAGTTAGCTTTTAAATGCATTACATTGATCGTGAGTTTCAACTCCAATTCTGTCAGTGAGTCAATTTGGGATCCACTGGAAATAGAATTAGTGCTCAGATTCTAGCAAAGAATTTTCTAAAATTCCTATCACTATCTTCTGGGTGGAAACCCGGTTGGGACACTCATATATTTGGTTGTATCTTCAATTTGTTTTGAAAATATTTCTGCCTGGCATGGTACGAGTATAAAAAACTGATCAATGAAAAAAAATATCAGTTATAATTTTTTTTCTCTCTATACTTCTTACTATGCATTTGTTATACATCTTGTATGTCCCAATATGTCTATTTACTTCTTTTCTTTTTCTTTCAACATTTAGCTGATTTTTGGATATCCCTGACCACCTTTTCTGACCTAGCACAATTTTGGTATACTCTATAATATTATGTTAAAGATCCAAATACAGGCTTTGCCTAGACTGCGTTCTAATCCAATTAAAAAATATATAAATAACTGTAATAATCGGTGTGGCAAGTGCCTAAGAAAGTGGCTTCCATTAGATGACCGTGTTATACGCAAAATTATGTAAATGCGGGGATTGTAGAAGCGTGTTCATGTTACCGGGAATGCCAAGTGTATGTTAGTTTACGTAAGCTTTATGATACAGCTAAAACGTTATCCCTTAATCTTTGGGGATTTTCGAAAGCTTTATCTAGGAGGAAGGATATTAAAAATAACGTTATCAAATACGGTATAGAAGAATGAAAGAAAATAGAGTAGAAGACTGTATAGGGTATGAATGAATGTTGTGTGTTATTTTAAATGTTTAGTAAGTTTATAATATTACCAGTAGGAAGTGACATTATTCTATTATCTGCCAATGTTCAAATTTCAAAATATATTATATTAATGTTTGAGAACAAGAAAAAGGATAAAATATTAAATGTCTTTCATATCTGATGAATAAAAAATTTTGTAGGACATTCAGAACACGTACCTAAACACATAAAAATAATATCAAAGTTCAATTAGTATGATTCTTTATTGAACATCATCTCTATCCTGGGCGTAAGCGCCAGGATCATTAACCACGATCGCATTTGGACAAGATATTTTAAAATTAATTTGTCTTAAAAATATTGATATACCACGTTCCATAATAAATTAATCTTAATAAGTTCATATTAAAAAAATAGTAATTTGACTACGCCTTATTGAACTTTTTTCTTGCTTTTACGAGAGAAGGTACGCGTTTTGTGTGTCTTGTAATAATTTTATGCGCTGGATATGAAATACCTTATGTTATATACTGAAATCCTTATATTGTATAATGAAATGATGGTACAATCAAACCATTTTTCTCACGCTTGAATCAATGAGCGATTCCTGGGACTTCTACAAGTATAAATCTGATGATTTCGGAACAAAGATCGAAAAACGGTGTATGTCAAGTAAAAAAAATATGCAAATTTTTTCAAATTTATTTAAATTTTATTTGCTTACAGACTTGTGCAATAGTTTTAAAAATTATTCTAATTACAAATTTCCCGGCAAAATGTACTCTTACCTCGACTCTCAATATAGCTGTTACAAAATAACATTGCGTAAACGTATATTTTCAGCGAACCACAGAACGGATAGTACATTTATGATGCAATCAATCATATCATCTTGAAACGAAACGTATAAACAACTTACAAATCTCGGTACCGCGTCATCGGTAAACAGTTTAAAAAAAACCTGAAATGTTCCTGACAGGCGGTGTAACTCGTTCATGCTTCATTAGAGGAAAAAATAAACACGTAAGAATTGGAGACCGAAGTCGATTTACCGCGATAAAGCCAGGTTAATTTGTAATCACTTTATTCTTCAATTCAATTTCGAATTTGGGGGCATGCCAAATCGGGTGTAAAGGAACACTGCCGTAGTATCTTTTCTAGAAGCATTTCACGTCATTTTCAGGCCTCTATTTGAACCTTTGGATGGGACTAGAACGCTGAAATTTTCGTAATGTAGCTATTGAAAGCTTTACTTTGAAATTGGTGCTAGATTTGCTGTACGGTGCCACACACATAGCATAATGTTAAATAGCGTAAAGTCTACTTCAATTGATGGTCTGTCAAACAAAAGCAAATTATATATAATTTTTATTTATTCATACTTGAAATATGTTTTCCTTTTGTGATAAGCACCTCTCTGCCTATAACCAACTTCAATTTTTATTTCTTTCTTCTAATGTCGTCTAGAAGCAATCGCTTCATAGCGATAAGACCGCCTATTGCTTCCATTTCTTTCTTTGAAATTTTCAAATTTTGCGATAAAGATGATATCATTTATTTCATTTCATTCATTCATTCATTTCAATTCAGGTAAAATTTGAAAAAAAAAATATTTTTCAAATTCAAATTGGACCGGTAGTTCCAAGATTAACGCGTCCAAACAAACAAACAATCTTTCCAACATAATATTTTAGAGAAAGAGAAAGTTAATTAAGGAACTGAAAGATTGAAAAACTAGTGTTATAACGGCCATTTTCAATAATGTATCAATGATTATGAATAGATTGTTATGTCATATTATATGACAAGAGATACACAAAAGTCATAGCAAATGTATACGTCGTTAGAATGTGTAACCAATATGTGACAAATATAATATAAGGATAATACTCTAGCCATCGTTACGGGAAGCACTCGTCACGTTCCATGGGTTTTGTTCACTTTCATTCATCTCAGCCAACGAACCGACGAGATTAAGTATGACATCAATCATACATCCTAATACACGTACTCTTGGCTCCTTAAATAACGTCCTTTGATATCACATGGGAAATAAAAACGCTATATTAGCGATTCGTAGAAAATTCGTATTTTTTTATGTAACAGCGGACAAGCGAAGCATGTGGCTCACCTGATCTTAAGTGACTGACCGCAGCCCATGAGCATCTATAACAGCATAGTGTCGCAGCTGCCTTATGGGCTTGAAAAAAGGGGAGGGAATAGGAAGAGGTTTAATGATGGGAAATTAGGAGAGGAGTATAACAGGGTGGGAGAGGATTGAGATGGGAATCATGGGATCAAAAATTGGGATGGGAACAGGCCTCGCACCCGCTCACCGTACGAAACACAGTGCAATACTGCTTCACGCCGATCTTCTGCTGGGAGGGGTGATGCTTACACCGGTGCGAACTTGGCCCAATTATAGAATCTTAACAATTCTCCCACTCTTAACAATTTGTATCCATCTAAATATGATATTATTTAAATAATCTTATTGATATTTAAATTAAAAAGAGTCTAAAACAATCCATTTAATGAGAAGAGAGCATTTTAAAGTTTCTTGTTATTTGTCTATCTCTGGAACTAGTGTTATGATATTAAAATTTTATTATTTTGATAGAATGCTCACAATATAACGATATTTATTAACAACAAGATTAAAGGGAAATTAAATAAGATTAAGAAACTAACACCCGTATTCTAAGAAGCTAACTTAATTTTACTTCCATTCAGGTTACGTCAAATATAATGTATGACAAATTTCAATCGAAAATTCATGATTGAAGTAATGTAAAAATATAACATTTTAATAGGGGTAGGGGTGTTAAATTTTCTTCTCCGAAATTTTCTTAACGTCAGTGAGTAGAGTTTTTTTCTGACTCAGAATATAAATTTTTGTTGATAGATGTTGAGTGAATTTGAGCAATGCTCGAGATACATTTTAGAATACGGGTGTAAAGATTTAAGCGATTGAGATGTTAAAGATATTAATACTCAAGCCATCGTTTATGGTAGTCGTCACATTCCAAGGGTTTTGTTCGTTTCATTCATCTCCAACGAACCAGGAAGATTAAGTACGGCATCAATCATACACATAACCTATATTCGGTTCCTGAAATAACATCCTTTTATGCAATCACATGGGAAATAAAAATTCGATTCCTGCTCTACTTATACTAAATAACTTTTTAAAGTGTATTAATATTGTGATATTTAGGGGATGTATCAACAAAACAAACCGTTCGGCGCAATGATATATTTTCAAGAGAAAGAATCCAGGAAGCAAGCATACAGATCATAATTACTTATATGTATGCAGACTAGTGTTCCGCTCCGAGCTAGCCTCGCCTCGTAATGTATAAATCAAGACCTTTCATTTGATACTCTTCGTAAACAATTGAGCTCATCAAGGAACTCAAGATGTTTTTCATACAAAATTTTATCAAATCGGATAAACAATACTCCATATATCGTCCGACAAAGCATCGATAAATATATCTAAATTTCCTCTTTAAGCGGAGACCATATTTTTATTATCAAATCTTTTTTCTTCAACAATATCGCGTAAGTATACACATATTTCTCTCAAAACATTGAGTCGCGTTTGTTATCTCCCCCACGTCATACCGCGTATTTAAAGAAGACCACGTATGTATTTTTTCACCTTGAAGGATAAGGACTAAGGATCAAGTAGTTCTCGTCTTCAATGATATTTTGTTTGATCTATCGTAGAGATCCATTATAAATAAACAGATGTATTCTTACTTCTCTATTTTTTATGTAGTTTATCAAGCAATCTCACCTTACATTCGTCATTTTAAAATGATATTGGTTTGATATACTTAGATCTTGCGAAATGCATCCTTTTAAAAAAACTTTAAATTGTACTGCAACAATACCGTTTTACACCCATTGTCACAATATAAATTAAACAATAAACACTCACCTCACATTTTACATAATATAAATTTTATGATACATCATGGTCCATTATATAATAACTAGATGCGAATAACCATTACTTCGTGGGTGGTATAATTGTTAGAGGAAGTTATAAATCACGTCATCTTCAGCTTCAATATGATATAATAATGAATATACCTTTGATTTGTACTCCAACCGTCTCGTTGATTCAGTGGTGAACGTTACCAAGAAGCGAACCAAGGGGCCTTGCGTACAATCTCCTGTTAAGACGTAAAAAAATAGTCTGGCATGGCATAAAAGGCTGATCATCTACTTACCTTTAAATAAAAATTGATCAGTAAAACTTATATATAATCTTATCATGGACCACCTTATTAATTAGTTAAAACTAATTCAAAGGAAACAAAAACCTACCCAAATGCTTAATGAAAATCGCTATCTAACAATATAATAACACATACAGTAAATTCTTTAATGAAAACCAAGAGCAGATCTTTCTTCGTAGTTAAATTCAAATTGGATTAATTCGATTTGATTTCATTCGATTTACCACAGACTCTAAAACAACTTTCTTAGCTCCACTTTCAACTTTAATATTGGTTCTGCTCGGCCGTATTCAAATTTAACTTTTCATAACGTTTCAAAAGCTGTACATATTATTGTTAGGTCAAAAGTCATACGCGAATGTTATGAGTCTGCCTTTTGTGGCAAGACTCAATATTACCATGTGGCTATTCACTTTCCTATTTACGAGTTTTAATATGAAACCTAAAAGTTCCATTATTCTTGGATCCGACATTAAAACTGTCTAGATTTTGAGAACAATGCAGTTTCATTATTTTCTTTGGATTCGTAGAAACTGCAACTAAATAAAAGACATTGTAACTTCCAAAATTATTACTTTAGTCGGACAAAACTGATGTTTTAAAAGCATTTTGTATAGTCTTAATGGTGAGCTGTTATAATGAAGAATCGTGGAAGATTACTATTTGAAATATTCCTTTATTAGAGGTCTGTAGGTATAGCATTCTCAGAAATAGCGATTAATCTATCCAGACAGATAATAATTACTAGGCTTTGCTTAATGTTAATCTAAGACCTACTAAATATTAGGCAATAATGTGGAACATTTATTGGGGTTATAGAGTTTTTGTCATAAATTGTTAGTGTTTTAAAAATCATTTCATTCATTTTTATTTTATGTGTGTCATTATTGTTTTTTAAAGAATATTCTCAATTCCTAAACTCTCGTTCATGCATTTCATAAATTGTTCGTGTATTTTTTCAATGAATATAGATATTGGTAACTCGACGTATACCTTACAGGAGGTGATAGAGGGCCTTAAATGCTATAAAATAAGTCAAATGCCGCGAAAATGTAAAGTTTTTGAGATATTATCATCATAGATTAACACTCTTTGCTTGCCAAATAAAAACTTATACGTCAACTAAAATTTAACTAACTAGATATGCCCCGCGGTTTCACCCGCGTACATTGCCGTTTTACCTGGGATTTTCGGGATAAAAATTATTTTATGTTCTTTCTTTACTTTCAAACATCTCCGTTCAAAATTTAATCCAAATCGGTTCAGTGGTTAGCATCAGACAGATATCCAGACAGAGTTACTTTCGCATTTATAATATGAGTACGGAGAGAAAATTTAAAACGTGTCTAACGAGAGTTAGGTTAGAAACACGTCAGGTTGGGTCGACCACAAATGGAAACTTTTGTCATATCCTGGCTATTATACTCGCTAGCAATGACTTTAGCATGTTTGAAACCGCTTTTATACAAAATTACGCGTTTGTGTTTAATTCGTTGTTTTCTAGGAATACGTGTCATTCTATAGTGGTATAAATTATAATTTAAAAATTGCATTATTCATGCTATCTAAAATTTTGATTTAGTATAATTATGACAGTATTTTTTGCCAATAAAAGCGAAAATAAAAAAACTCCTCCCATTATTTTTTAAAAGTACCTACTCTTTAAAAGTTATATTTCATATTGAAAATGTTCCCACATGAAAAATTTATTTGAATTGAGAAATAATTGAAAGAAAGAAAGAAAAACATTTATTTCGACACACAATCTAGATACAAAAATAACAGTTACAAATTACACAATACTCAAGAATAAAATTGAAGACAGATAAGATTAAGTACAGGGAAGTAAAGAAATACATATTAATTTTATCGGGGCGTCTGTGTGGGGCTGTGTAAATGTGTGTGTCGAAAAGGGACACTACTTAGGAAATATGTGACTTACAAGTGCAGAAAGGAGCATATTATGTTTATAAATAAAAAAATAAATAATCCTATTATTTGATATTTATATATTATTAAAATACCGATTAATACGCCACGTTAGTAGTTTATCCAACGATTTAACACAAAATCAACTAGGCAATATTTCACGTATGAATGTCGAGCGAAATAAGGAATTCCTCGAGACTTATTTAAAGGAAAACTTTCGTGACAGGCATAATAAAGAAAATTGGAGCATATTGAGAAAGTTTTTATTGTTATTGAATATTTAACATTAACGTGTAATTGATTTAAATCGGTACAATTTGTTTCGTATTTTTTTCTTATTTTTTTAAATATACTTATATTATGCACATATAATATACTAGCTTTTGCCCGCGGCTTCGCTCGCGTAGACTACAAAATGAACATAGTTGTTATAAAAAATATGACATTAATTATTTTGACATTAATTATTTAACGCTCATTTATACAATTTTAAAATTCAACCTTATCCTATAAATATATTTTCCAGA
>LQNK01000084.1:411699-430180 GCA_001586405.1 Phoebis sennae | reverse complement strand
TATAAGTATTGAATTAAAGTGACCTTGGTATTCAACGAAGAGACATAAATGGTAAACAGACAAACGAACATGAATGAAAAAAACAGGAACATTGGCTTTCGTATATGTATTAAAGTTCCTGCAAAATATTGTAACAGCTTTATAGCCTGAAAACTTCCCGACGCTAGCTTGCGTTTAACATGTTGTTTCTAAAGATGACAAAATCAATTTATTCTCTAATTATAAACTGATTTAGAAAAGTAAATTAAAAACGCATTATTCATTTAAGAGTTCCATATTGTTCAAGTTTCAAGGTGCCAGCCATAATTATAATGAATGTGATAGTTAATCTTTGAAGATCCACTTAATATTGTATTGTGTCTTCACAAAAAAAATAAATGTTTATCTATCTCTGTTTGAGAGACTGTAGTAGTCGACAACCACCATTAATTTATTATTTTTAATACAATAAAATTACGTAACACGTAGTAAGTATATAGTTCAGTGTAGGTATATAGTTCATTTAATTTTCCTTACCATTGGTTCGGTCAGCAGCCCATCTGTCATTCGGTTGACAAGACAAACGATTCTCTGCCTTTTAGCGTGTACGTATATAACAGTTGTATAATAATTATGTCCATGTAGCTGTCCGTTAATTAGCTCGTTATTGGTTCGGGGGTTACAGTGTCACTCAGTCACGTACCCTATTCTCGGGGACAATCGTCATTATCGATTAGCGAATATTTTATATTTTGGTCATGTTCCAAAATTTAAGGGCAAAACTATTACCTACACTGGACTTAAATGTATTGTTTTGGAATAGGTAATGTTATAAGATAGATAATATTCGGTTAGCATGTAACTAATAGCTTACATAAATGTTTTAGTGTACTTTTTCATGCATTCTTGATATTGTTTAATAGCGATATTATTCAAGATTATTTTTATTGCGTATCTAACTAGTCATATTTTAAAGTAGTTCATAATTTTGCCTCATTAACATCCAAATTTGGATTAAATTATTTATATTCTTATTATATATTTGTTTACTATATCTTCTATCTGTTATAAATTATAATATTTCAATTACATCAAATGAAAAAAAAATAGGTTCTTAATAAAATTAATTATTATTTTATGACATGTTTATTTAATTCAAAGTTCGTATATGTATTTTAATTAAAGTGCGAAGGAAATTTTGGACTCGTCAGTAGGGCAGAAATTTTTGGTGGGTTGCAGCCGAATGATGCTGTCTTGGGATGCATATATAATATTTCCGTCTCCTTCTATCGCGATTCCGTAAGTGCTATCAATGTCAGCTATTCTGTTCACTTCTTTTTTATCAACATTTATAAAGAAAATTCCATCTGGCGTCGAGAAATACAAGTTTCCGTTTATATCGGATGCGAAACCATTGACATTGTAATCACCAATAAAATATGCTGCTCCATTTGCCTTCTTGACGAAAAATAAGCCAGTGGAATTAGAAAAGTAAATGTTGTCGTAGTTATCCACTCCTACTAAAAACGCCTTGGTGTTTTGTAATTCCGGTACTCTTTGGAATTTATTATTCCTGAAAACAAAAGCGCTCTCATCCGGATACCGCGAATAGTAAAGTTCATCTTTATAGAATAATTGCCAGATATTATCACTTGTAACGTGTAGCGGTTCAGCTCTTTTGGTGTCATAATTAAATTTGTAGATACCATCTCTTCCACCTAAATATACGATGTTTTTCTTTCTGTCCACTGCATTAGCAAATCCTCCAGCAATCCCGGGAATGTTGGCAAATTCATTTGTTTTAAGATTTATAAAAGCTGATTCGAAAACATTTTCTCCTTCCGAGGAATAACTAAAAAATAACGTATTCGTATCATAGTCCAATGCCAGTTGATATGGACTAACTAAGTCAGATTTTAAAACTTCTCTATTATGGTTAAGGTTGTGCACAATCACACCACTACATTTACTTTCTGTATATCGACATTGTGCACATGCAAGAACCGACAGCAATAGTATCAGTAACATCTGAAATAAAAATATTTTATTCATTAAGAAATGAATAAGTTGTGTAGCCTCATTCTTTGTGTCTTGTTTCTATCTTATCAATAGTATCTTATCTCATTGCCTTAATCAATAAACACATAATTTAAAAAGACGAAAATTTAAAATATATATTTTTAAATGAATATTTTAAAGTATTTCCAAGTAAATATTAAAAAATACGTACATTAACAACTGAACAGTGTTGCGTGTAATGGGTACAATAATATACTGATAATTCTTGACACCAGTTATAATTATTGATGATATAAAATGTTATGGAAGTATAAATAATGGGTTATGACATCAAGAGGAAATAAGCGGTACATACCCGTGGTTATTCATATTACTGAATTATTGTGTATTAAGACTTTTTATCAAAACAAAAATAATATGTATTTAATAAATTATTTTTGCAAAATAAGGACAACAGTAAAATAAAAGTAACGGAAAGAAATAAATCGACGGTCATACTGCTCATTTAAATAAGAAAAAATAAATACACGCACGAGATAAGTACCATAAAACGACGTTGAAAGAACGAACAAATGACGAAAAAATTATGGAATACTACTTCTAGTAAACCTTTTGTAAATACTTTACAAACACCAATATATTTTGAATTACAGTCCCGAACATAAAATGCCGTATGTAGGGCCATATAATCATTTGATATAATTCGCGTATCTTTATAAGTTATCCGGGGTCAGATTGTTCAAGAATATTTACAATCTAAAGACTATTCGGGGCACATTAATTTACATATAATATAAATAAATGAACAATCGTTATCCATATGAAGAGATATTGCATCCAATTTCAAATAATATATTATGTGGAGTGTTCTGGGGAATCGTTCGAAATACTTCCAGCCACACAGTTTCGCCATGGAATAACTCGACGTAAAGAAAAAATTTCCTCCGTTCCATCTGGATGGTTGTCGATCTACTACTGTGCGCTTCATCCGCAACTTAATATGTACTTGGTTCCGTGAAGTTCTGGAACTGGGGCCTTCAAGAAACGAGCCTATGAAATGAAAACGAAATTAAATAAGAATGTTGCTTACTCTGAAAAGGAATAGGGCATAGCATATATTTTGTTTTTTTTTAACAAAACAATTGTTTACTCAACAGACCGACCAAAAAGATTATTTTTTCTTTGCCCGAACCAGAAAACACATAATTTCCCTAACTATTTATAATTGAGCCAGATCTAAATCCCAATAGAGCTTGGCCCGCAAGCCCGCACCAGTGAAATTACCACCCCCCAATAGAAAATCGGCGTGAAGCAATAATGCACTGTATTTCGTGCGGTGAGCTGGTCCTCGGATGCCTGTATTTCCATCCCATTCCTCTCATTAATCCTCCCCTTATCCCCTTACTTTTCTTCAAGCCGGTGAGGCATCTGCGACACCCTTATGTTGCAGATGTTAATAGGCTGCGGTCAGTCACTTAACATCGGGTGAACCACATGCCCCGATTTTCTGCTTTAACATAAAAAAAAAAATTTTAAATACAAAATGAAAGAGGCGGCTTTATTATTTTTATCAACAAAGTTTGTTTCCTTTTTTGTCCTGCAAGAAGTACATTTCGCAATCATATTTAGATTTCGCATGAAAAGGATCTTATATTTGAGAGTGCTCGACTTCATTTCACGTTTTCATGAATCATATCTGAATGACACTTTCCAACGCTGAATGCTGCATATTTTGCCTCTTTTCCATATTGAAACACTTATTTGCCACTTTCTACAATACGACATCTCCCTATCTATTCATCAGTGTTGGTGACGGCTGAAATATTACATTGTGAGCTCCCCATGCGGTCTTTAGATCTAATGTTTCTACATCGAATGAAACTAAAATTAATTATAATAAAATAAATGTAGCAAAAATTAATACGCAATAACATTCTATCACATTTTTATATTAATGTGTAATTGAATATTTTTTAACAATACATTTCACTTTATTCATTGAACTTTTAAAATATAATTATTAGTTTTGTGTTAACATAACATCGTATAGATTACCAATAAAGCCATTCATTCACAATAAGTTCATTATGTCCGAGCATAATTAATTACTTTGATCCACTTGCTGTGAAATAGATATATTTACTATATCCTTATGTTTGTTTTACGCGAGAACTTTCCATATTAAATAAAAATGATTTTGAAAGTATTTTTAATGAGGTTATTATATTTTTTTTTGTCTCAAATAATGTATAAAGGCGGTGCCTTTAAAATCCCTTGAAATCCCTTGAAAAATATCTATATTTAATTATATTGGAGAAAATATACGTCTTTGTAGTCATTTTAGGGCGACATCCAATTAAAAGGTAGACCACTATTTTCTGGGAAAGCTCTTGTAATAACCCTCTTAATTGAAATAAGATGCCGATAATTTTTATGGCTTCTATTCTAAAGATAATATGTACTCTTACGTACTTTTATAAGAGGACAGCAGAAATTAGTATTTTTTGAAGACCTGAAAAGTTTGCTATTATTAAAAAAGGAAACACATTCGTAGACTTAAAAATCTATGTTACTGTTATCAGAGTAAACTCCAGGATGAAAAACTTACACCGAAAAAGAAAACCAATATCTTGATTTCGTATTATGATAATTTATAAATATTCAAAGTAAATAAATGAAAGATTGCATTGATATTGACGGAAAAGTATTTATGAACACAGTACTTTAAGAGAGAACAGTGAAGCTTTTTAAATTTTTGAAATTTTCTGTGATATTCATACAAAGCTTTGCATTGTTAAATGGTAGAATATTATTTTAGTTTCCATATCTTAAACAATTTAAAGCCAAAGATGTTGTCGCTTTATTAATTATAAACTCACATCAAATGAACAGCTCTTGTTTGCGCAATTTCCTTTTAAGAGTGAAATCTCGAGGAAGTGAACAAGAAGTTAAAACACATACAATTTTCTTTGCTAACTCTTACCTCGATTCAGATTCAGGAACTGATTCTCGCTCGCGAAATTGACGTGTGCTCGTTGGCTTACAAAAACAAAGTTCATTTATCGTCTTAAAGATTTTAGCGCCATAAATCGCTTACCTCAATATGTTTATGTGTATGGAATTCAGTAAATAATTCACAAAAACTAATGGCATATTTCCGTACTTCAAATTGTCTGGAATTTAATCGAAGCATTCTGAGAACACGACTATAAATTCGCGAATGTTTAACAAAATAAGATATCATTGGATAAATCTTAAAAAAAATAATGGAAGTTTTGTGTTTTAATATTATGTCGTTCTCCTTTGCAAATTCAAAAAGTACAAAATTTTGTAGTTCACTCGAGCGAAGCAGCGAAAGCTAAATATAAATAAATGAATTTATTCATAAATGTCATATCCTGGGCAAGTGGCGATAAAGTGAAATACTCTTTTCGGTATGATTGAACTTTTTCATCAGAACGCGGTGCTTTCTCCCTAAACGCCTGTCAAAATAGGATTGAACGATTTGCAGTCCAAATTATTTGGGTACTGTAAAATAATTGCTGTTTCAATTCCACACTACACATTTAAAGGTAAGTGTTTTTCAGGCGTTTTAGTCATTAAAGAGATCTCTAACATATCAAGGTTATTATTTACTCACAACAATATAAATATGAAATTGAAAGAGTCAGTAAGATTATTCTAGTTTATACATGTAACGACCATATCTGTACATTGAATTTTTTTAGAAAGAGTATTTGCTGTCATTGTATGTTTCATAGACCCTAAAACCATGGTTAGGTTTGTATCTTCGTCGATCACATGAATACCACTGTGCAGTTTTAATACAATTTTATATGCTGGTAGACCAATGCAATATTAGGTGCAGCTTATAGCATATGTAACAGCATGAAATTTAGGTTGAGTTACAGACATGTCTTTTCTGAGGCGTTAAAAACACTGAATTATACATGTTTAAGATTCATGATCATTTAATTTATTACTATTTGTTTCTCTGCGTTCATTTGCGCAGAAAGTTTTTTTGAGGAGGGGCCTGTTTACCTAATTTTTTTTTGTTAAAAAGTATACTGTCGAGGGGGGTTCTTATTTTCACTCCTTGAGGATTTGGTGATGGGGAGCGATAATGCGAAGGATATTTCCTGAAGAAGGAGCTTCGCATCGTTTCACTCCCGCTCTAGTCTTCTAACCTAAC
This sequence comes from Phoebis sennae, assembly GCA_001586405.1. Taxonomy (NCBI): domain Eukaryota; kingdom Metazoa; phylum Arthropoda; class Insecta; order Lepidoptera; family Pieridae; genus Phoebis; species Phoebis sennae. The sequence continues at coordinate 423,990 of LQNK01000084.1, read as the reverse complement.
GCAACCGAGTTGGACTGCTCTGAACAGGGCTCTCCTTCAATTATTTTATTACATTAGGCCAGGTCTAACCTATCGGGGTCAGAAGGAACTACATAGTTTAGCCTGGAAAAAACTAGTTTATCCTGAAATCAGGTGTGGCTAGTAACATTTATTTCCAATTAAATAACTTTGTCGACTTCGAATAGGCTTTAAACTAAAATAAAAGTTAATTTATACTTTACAGTCTGAAAAGCCGGTTTTGATGTATTAATTTACTTGCCGAGTCTATGAAAGCTTGAATTACATTTTTTAAAAAGATCATTTGTTAAATCCGTGCCTGAGTTAGTAAATAAGGTGGGAATAGATTCATCGATCGACAAGTTAAAATAATTTAACTTTATTGGACGCTTTCTCTAAAATATCGAGTTGGCGACGTTTAGTCTATACATATAATAAAACAGTAACCGAACCATCTCTGTACATTGAATATTTTTCAAAAAGAGTAATTGGTATGCAACATGTATGTTCTATAGATACCAAAACCATGGTTAGAATTTTTTTTCTGTTTGTCTGTTTGTCTGTTTATCTGTTTGTATGTGCGTCAATCACGTAATAACCACTGGGCAGTTTTTGATAAAATTTCATATGCTGATAGGCCAATATTAGGTGCAACTTATAGGCTACATTTTATTTGAACAAAATAATTTTAGGGGTGGCTCTCCATACATGTAAACGGAGGGTAAAAAAATAAATTCGCGAATACATCATTAAATTTGATGTCATTAGATAGGTCTTTAAAAATGAAATAGAAGTCTCTAAACGCGTTTTTTGCTAAATTAAATATTTTTTGAAATATATGCTTCTAAAGTCGTGGAAATGTCATATCACGTGACAATGTGAGATTTTGATTGACTTGCGGTCATGTCTTTTTATACTCTTAACGTATAGATACGGTAAAACATTCAATTCAAAACCTTCAAAAAATAACTATCTCTCCGCCCGCGGCTTCGCTCGCGTGTGGTACAATTTTCTGTATTTGGAAGAACACGCACACTGTGAGATTTTGGTGAAACCTATTTCCATAGAAAATTATAAAAAGCGCTATAGACATGCGCATATATGAGCGGTCCTGCGACCGTAATTTTTCTAAACTTTTGTCGTGCGCCTCTAAAAAATACAGAAGTTAGTAGCCCACGCGTGCGAAGCCGCGGGCGGAAAGCTAGTTATAAAATAAGAGGTTTCAAAATGTGGCTAAGTAAAAACTCTGCAGCCTGACTTATAATTTCCCAAGAAAATTAAATAAATTTTTTGTAGTATTTGGGAGTATAGTTGAAACTATGGATTTATTTCATTTTGGACATAGAATGGGACAACTGCTTGAATAACTTTGTTCCTTCAAATAATGGATTATTCATTTTGTATAAGTACACAAAATATGGCTTTGTTTTTCCAGAATCGCGAGATAAAATGGGGCAGGCATACCTTAACGGTTTTCTTAAGGTATATTTGCCCCTAAACTCCAAAAAAATCTGCCTTACGGGAGGGTTCGCTCCACTATTGACCTATGCGATTTTTTTGAACCAGAATATATCAAATAACGTCAAAATATGACTTTGGTTTCGTGTTTAAATGAAGCCGAATTTAGTTAGTATCTGTTCTAATATATAATGGGCGTTTTTAGAGCACATTGGCATGCTTAACTCATTTTTGTAAAAAAATACAGTTATTCCCTTGTTCCACCGAAGGTGGATTATGTCAATTATAAACAAACAAAAATGCATTCACTTGGCAAAAATATAACATAGAAATCTCATGGATAAATGTAACAATTTTACCAATGTGTCCTTATTGTTTTTATTTGTCGTGAATTGTTTCTTGTTCGTAAATACTTGGAAAGCATCCGAGACAATGGACAGGAACATTTTGTTACCCGACCCACATCCATTTATTATGTAGGTTATCCTAAACCGATCTACGCTCCGAACTGCTATTGGACTTCTATTTTAGATAGCACATTTATACTTTTTCATTTGTGTGGATTATTTCGAAGTTGTCAATTCGTTTGTATATGTATTTATTTATTTTTATTGTATTGATTTTGACAATGTGGATATTGACTTCAACATGACAGGAAAAATACTGTTTTTTTGAGTTTTGTATATAATATATTTGTTATGAATGTTATCATAAACTGGCGTTATTGAATAAAAATACTTTTCAAAAGATTTTAAATGCGGTTTATTATTCAGTATTTAACATTGTAGTTTAACCCGACGTTTCGAACACTTTACAGTTTCAAAATTGTGTGTCTACCTCCAGTTATTTCCATGAAGAAAGTAATTGGAAAATTGAATCGTATTCTTGCAAAATTGACTTAATGCCTCATCCTAATGCCTAATTGACTAAATCCTCTTGCCTTCTGACATGGGATTTAAAATTTTTAATTAGTGGGTCCCAAGTGTTAAAAAGTCACAAACGATCTTCTTTTTTGAATGTTTGATATTTTTTATGTTCAATAGCCTCGCATACCAGTTGTGGTAAAAATCTATTTCTTGTTAATCTTCCCATTGTAAATTTGATGATATTATTAATGGAGTTAAGATAAGGTCTAAAAATGCAGTGTAGGAAATAAAGTAAATCTGTAGCGTACATAGCGCTTGAAAAACCTCGGTTTAATGGTGGCAGAAGCCAAGGGTCTCTCCTCGAGGTTTTCCATTAAATGTCAGCCACAACGGGGGAAACCGGAGAACCCATGGCCTGTATGTATTTTTTTACATTACATTGCCTGTTTTGTAAGCAAAATTCTAAAACCTTTGCATATTCTAATGGCATATGGTGGTCACCTAACTCTGTTGATACAATCAAGTATAGGAATGCTTGTAAACAATGACTAAACAACAAAACTATATTTCAACATAGTTTCATGCTCGGATAAAGATTTTTCTATATCTCAACAACATACAAAGAGTCTTTATCAAAAGAACGGGTGTTACCTCGGAGGGAGCAAGTACCTTAGGTAAATGTTGAGCTAATTTATATGTAGGTGTGCCAATTTGGTTCCCTATAGCAGTCCTAATGGGATGTCTGTTTTGTGTATTATTATTATTTTTTTTATTCAATATGGATTTTTTTTTATTATTTTTTTTTTACTAAAGGAAAGGAAAGTACTCGCTTTATTACAAACACAAGAAAATATTATAATCTGACCTTTTGGACTCCTATATGAGATAGCATTCACTTTATCATTTGAGCGAATTATTTGTTAGTTCGCAGTTCGTCTGTCCGTGGATTTTTGTTTTTACTTGGATCTCCCGTTAAATTCAAATCATTAAAAACAATTCTTCATTGTATATTAACGTTTTTAAAAGAGCAATTACTCTAGTTTCTTTCCGGTTATTCTCGGTAGAAACAGCCTTCCGAATCGGTAGAAAATAAAAGTATTAATTATGTAAATGTCAAAGTAGGCAAATTTGGAAAATAAACATATTAACTTTGACTTTAGTGTATTATGCGCTGTCCAACCAATATCCATTCATGTTATGAAATCAGAGGTTGCAAGAAACTTTATAGTACTGATATAAAAAACTATACGAAACACACTGTTTTATTATAAAAAGTACCAATAATTACAAAAAATATGATTTAAAAGTAACGAATCGAAAGAATTAAAACATATATATTTTCGAAAAGGACTTGTATGTCTACAATTGTGTATAAAACTTAAATGATTGAAACATAATTTAATGGAGCTGGGTTTATTTTGAAATAGCTATTTCTCAGTGTTAATTGCCATGTTGCCAACCGTGATGGAGATGTTCCCCAGTTAATGGACCTGAGGAAAGCTCCGGGTGTAAATCAAGGGAATTTATGCCTACTTCTACTTTAACCAGAATAATTTTATATGACATAATTTGTGACGTAATACGTCATATATCACTTTGAGCGTATATTTACTCGAATAACAATACTATTAAAATGTAACACTACTCACTCTACGGTTTCATTCAATGTAAAATTAAGGCAACTTAAATACATACTTTGTGAAAATTCGGCTTCGGAGGCTTGGTAATAGGTTGGTGGTAGGCTTGGTAAGTAACCTTTAGGTACGGAACCATTTTATAAGACCATCATAAAACCTGTCACCATGTTTGGATCATAGTGTTGAGCAACCAAATAGCCGGACGAGAGGAGGCTACACGGTGCGAAGATGCGAATGTTAAGATGGACTTGTGGATCAGGAATACAAAGATATACACATAAGAGGAAACCTGAAAGTGGTATCGTAAGAGTTCGGTAGTATCACGCTAGCATATGATGAGAAGGGAAGAAGGGCACATGCCATAACAACATTGTTAGGAAAGTTTCAGATGTGAAAGGGGATGGAGTGAGAGGTAGAGGGCAAGCGAAGAAAGTGTGGGTGGATTGTGTGAATAAAGATGGTGTAATAAGGTGTGACTACACACCCTACGACACCCAGCACTGGGTTAAAAAACAACATCAAACATTTAATGTTTTAAGTGTAATAACATACATTTAAATATTCTTGTAAAATTTCAAAAAGTCTCTCGTACTGTAATTTACTGGTAAATTAGAAAACGTCATCCTGAATTTCAATTACGATTCCACTGGACTGAGCTAGCAACTTAATGCTAAAAAACGTAATATACTTTTTAATTTAATCTACTTTGCTCAACGTTTAGTAGACTTGAGTTAAATTGCCTAGGTGACCTAAAGTATAAGTCTAATTAAGGAATATTACATTATTCTCTTTTAACTAGGTAAATTAGCCTTCTTTTGTTGCTGAAATTATTTAATCTATGCACGTTGTGAATTGTAGCAAGATGGTAGATAGAACAGGTTTAAATGATATGAAATATTAGCGTTGTAAAATTCAAAGCATCGTAATTTTGGATATTGAAATGTTTTGATTTTCGCTTTAAGAAAAACTTGTTATAGTAACGGACTCGCTTTGACAGTATTATAGAGATACAAATTTTTCTAAGAAACAAAGACGCAATTTTTATCATTGAAAAATTTGGTTATAACTGCGTTTATTATAATTCTTCTCTACAAAACGTTATTTGTTTGAATAAAGCTTCAATTAGCGACAATGGAGTGTTTGATGCGTATAAACGGTTCATTAATTTCATAGAATTACTTTTTGCTGCGTAATTATTTCCCTAATATTTTAAAGCATTAATTACAAATATTTTGACACACAGAAATCCTAATTATATAATCAATAGATATTAATCTGTGTCATGTCTTTAAGATTTCCACTTTTAAATTTATCTTCGTATAATAATACCATTAAAAGTTTAAGGATTGTTTGCGTAACTGAAACATCAACACCCGAACAATTTCAGTATAATAATTATACAATATTATCAGAATAAACATGATTTAATATGAATACCACTAATACATCTCATTTACATAATATAATGTTTGATTGTCACAATTGATAGACAATAGAAATATGAATCCATGAGAACCTTAACAGATATAATTGCTAAAAATATGCAATGATTCATATTAAATTTTTGATTTATTTATTTTCTGAAACTAAAGTTGGACGTTTTTTCAGCGTCATTTTAATCTGACCCAAGAATAAATCAAGTTGTGATGTAATTCGGAAATTTGCTCTGTACTTTTCACAATGTTCAAGGAATAAGGGATATAAATGTTCTAAAACAGCGTGATCTAGTGTTGGGAAAAGATGGTGGAGCGCGTGATGGCCGAATAACGTCATCACCTTGAAGTGGTTGTCGTTAATGTCCTTCCTGTCCATGACAGCTTCCAGCTCATGCATGCCCCAGTCTGGTGTGACATCGCTGGAAATGATAAACATCGCGTATAAGTCTCTAATTTTGCAATGGAAACATATAAGTAGGTACTAAAGTACGCATATAAAAGGTTTATAATTGATATTCAGATATTATTCTATATATGAATAACTTATTCAAAATTTTGTCACATTTAAAACAAACAAACGTTATTTTGAACTTACACGTATGTATAGCGCAAACAAACAAACGTAATATCTAGTCTTGTAAGATATATTACCTGACTTCATCTCCATCTTTAAAGATTTTAGGATGATGGTGAGCAGCGTTTGAACCAATCGTGAAGAAAACATAGCTGGCTGTGCAATTTATCCATAACCAGGTCCAAAATACGTCATAGAATGAAGCACCACTACTGAGATACATCCACAAGGGTAATAGAAAACCAATTCCATCGTGCCAGCGATAGTGCTGAGTGAAGAAATTTGGACGCAAAAAGATGAGAGAGAATCTGAAATCATCTAATAATTATTACAAAACACCTTAAACTAACATATTATAATATCTATTTATTAGACAATATTTTTAAACTGCGTGTAGTGGAAAGATTGAAAGCTATGATGATTAACATATTATTATTTTTACATAATATTATTATACACTAGCTATGCACCGCGGTTTCCTCCGCGCAAAAATGTTATAGTAGGTGATAGAAAACATTTGTCAAGAACCCGTTTTTGTGAATATCATATTATTTTAATACTTATTATTTCGGACGAAGGACAAAATCTTCAAACACAAAAACATAACAATTGATCCAGCCATCCTTGAGTTATATATATTATAACTAACACAGTTGTGTTAGTTAAGCTAAGTTTAGCTTGATGTATTATAGATTAACTACATACTTTTGACATTGAATATAAATTCAATTCATTTTAAAATATTATTTATTTATAAGATAATGCGCTACTTAAAGATTCAAGTTATTTACCTTTTTAAAAAGTTTAAAATAAATGAGAAAGGAAACAAAAACTGTTCTATAATGATAGCATAATCCGCATAGAACGGGATCTCTTTCCGCGGGTTCCAGAATATGAATGGTTCAAACCCACTGACTTCCAAATCCATCAACGTATTAGGATAAAGGTGGTGTGAAAGCGCGTGGGAAATTCTAAAATCTCTGTAAAATAAAATGTAGTACAATTAGAAGTTCACGGCAAATTCAATATAACGATTGCTAGAATTAATAATGCAGATAGCAGTTCTCAGCTTCATTCAAAAAGTCTGTCAGTTACATAATAAAGAGAAGTTTCATGATTTCGGGAGTGATTGGAATGTGAATCGATACTTTAATATAGGATGGCGATCAACATCCAATATTAATGGAATCAATTCGCACCAGTCACAAACCCTCACAAACAGAAATTTGGCGTCAAATAATGGCATCTATTTAATTATGGATCGTCGCTAATTGAGAAATATGATAAAAAATGCATTGTGCTTATTAGTATAGTAGTAGGCTGAGTAGTTTTATAATCATAATTTTCAAAATTTATACGATTAAAAACTAAAGTTATTGTAAACCATTGAAAGCAGAACTCAAGCTCACCTGTAAGACCACAATCCAATATTAAAATAATACATTCTGAAATTAGTTTTTATATGAATGTAATTATGGGCAGCAACCATAGTCCAGGCTAAAGAGAACGAAGCTATAATGTATGCAATGATTGCAATCCAACCGTTTTCGGCCCAGCAAGCGACGGTAGACGCTGCGAGACACGTAACAAGAAGTCCATCAGTGACTTTTTCAGTACGTTTGTTTTCTTTCTGCGGAATCCTTTTAAGCTCCTCCCATACTTTATTCTTCAATGTTCGATAAAACCCGTCCTGTTTAAACGTGAACGGGGAATTTCTTGGCGTTTTTGCGTCTCTAACATAAAACTTTGCTAACATTTTCTCAGTCGTTGGATTCAGGTGATGCACTTCAAAAGCTTCCGTTATGTCAGTGCTCTGAAAATTATAAATGAGTCAAACTTAGGTTGATAAAATAGTACAATTCTTTATACTAGTAATATTCATTGCCCAAAATATTGTTATTATAAACTAAGCTTGTTGCATAATGTTGGGTTAAAAGGTTAACGTGTCAATTTTTGCCACAATTACCTACTTTTTCCTAAAATAATCTAATTTAAGATTATTTAAACGTAACGTAAAATAAGGTCTGAAATACATTAAGACAGATCTTTGTTGATATACTCTAATAATATATTTTCAGAATAAAGTTGAGAAGATATCAAGTTCCCTTAAACTTGTAAAACTGAAGTGTTTCATTTTCAATTTTAGTTAGAATATTTTACCACAATGAAAATAGTGGTAAATTAATTTTTCAATATATGTTCGTTACTAAAAACATGAATAATTTCAATTTTTAAATTTAGTTCAGTTATTGATCTACCCGGTGATAATTTTCGAAAACGGTCGTAATTAATATTGTGAATAATATTCATAATAATATATTGGAATAATAAAGTAAAAATTTGTATTTCTTTTAATAGAAATGTTGTACAATACACCAAGAATCAACAATACAAAGTATAAGTAAGTAGTCTCGGTCTTCGAGATATTCAATATTTTCGAAAATTAAAAAGAAATAACGTGTTCCACTGGTTCGAAAATGTTGAATATCTCAAAACCTGAGGGACTTTCACTTGAAATAAAATGTATTTTTCTGAACCAACATTGCGGTACTCCCCGTGTAACAAACAACGTTATTTATTTCATAAACTCACCTTACTTAATTCGAGCCATTCACGACCACCAGGGTGCCTGTCAATAAACTCGTTTAAATCATAAAGTTTATCGTGAACCCTCCAAAGGCCCTCAGCTCCATCATCAATAGCTTTTCCTGTAAGCCACTGAACTGGATCCCGCAAACCCTCATCTCTTAGAGAGGGGTACTTCAACTGGGGGAAGCTAACATGAGTCTTCTTTTCAACAGCTCTTCTATAAGCCGCTTCTAAATAATCTGCTTCTTTTGGTGCCATTATAATCAAAAATTAGACGACAGTAAGAGGCCTATCATTATACTCAATAACAATTTATTTTATCTCCTTTTATATCCAAATATGGTTAACGCTTTAACGTACTCTTTGCGTTGTAGTTTATAAACAAATGTTGAACAGTTTAGTTACAAACACATTATGTGATAGTGACACTCCAGGTCGCTTTGTTATCGATATAAAAGTTATTTTTATCTACTATTTTCATTCAACATATAGGTAGGTATTTTGCAAAACAAAACACCATAACATCATAATATTATTAATGACGATCAAGAATTATTAATTATTTTGAATGAATGAATGAAGACGTTTTATTAGATGTACCTATTGATTTCGCTCTCTTAACTGTATTTGGCAAGTTATTCCATAGTTTCACGGCACGGACGGAACAGAAAGAACCATCGAACTAGGAGTTATGCAGTGTCATCTGAAGACGCAGTTCTTTGCAGGAACGGATTTGATGAGTATTAGATGCGAGGTGAAAATTATTATATTTTATAATAAATACGGAAATCTTGTGTATTTGGTATTATTTTTTAAATTATATAAACATAATTGATAAAAAGTTACCGAAATGTATACCTTTTTTCAAATTATAAGGAACAAATACTATAGTTTATTTGTGTATAATACGCAACCAGCGTGTAAATAATAAGTATACCAGCGCCATATCTCTAGTTAAGTTTCAATGTTCTTGTTTGTTTAGGTTATCTCTTATCGGTACAATAATTTAAATACACAATCGGTAAAATTGATAAACGTGCTATTCGTAACAAAAGGGTCAACGAAATTCAAATTCTTCTTTATTATTATAATATTCTGAGAAAAAATTATTTTGCTCCGTTTACTTATGCAACAAGAAATTCTCTATTTAATAACTAAGTCTCTATATTTTAATATCGAAGATGTTGTTATCTCGCAAAACCAAACGAACAGTATTGAAATCACTACTATAAATCTTATTTATTATAGGGAAACAACAATATGTAGTTGAAAACAAATAAATATAATAAAATTGTTGTGCTTTGTTGTACACAATAAATTAACACAAAAAGTGTAAACCGTTGCCTTATTGCAAAATAGCGCTTATTTCTAGACAACCATTTCATAAAGGGATATAATAAAAATGATACACACGCATCCTATTAACCCTGTGGCGTCACCCAGTCCTGTGGTTCGGACTGGTCGAGCATCCCCCCTTTTAGTTGGAGGAATAATGTCAACATCCACAACCGCTTCACGCTGTCTGTCGGAAGAACAGTCCTTGGTGCAAAGTCGCCTACATTAGATATGTGTAAACTTATTAATCATCTCGGCGCAGAGTTTAATATTTTCCACGTGACATTACCCCAACTTCGTAGAACCTTATAGAAAATCTTGTCTCAGTAACACCAATTAATATATGGATTAGGATAATTTTTTTTTTCTTTCCTTATGTATTAGTTTTTAGTTACATACAATAATAAATATTTAGTGTAAGTAACAATGTAACATCGGTTTGATGAACATTAATAAATAAAAATAAATAAAATTGACTATACATATTTTTATGTTTGCCGCACAGAACTCTTTTGTTAATTGTCGGATTTTCGTAATAACTTTATTGTTTGAAAGAGTGCCCCCTGGAGATGTGCTATTTCCACCATTTGAGGATTTTACTAGAATACATGTGTCGCCATACCATTTCTACCCGTGGGTGTCGTGAGAGACGGAATATGGTAATTCTGCTGCGTAACATCTTCAGCAATAAAAGAGTGGGAGCCGAGCATTGCACGAATAGACCAATCTCACACCGGAGTAAATACCACCCTCCCAGCAGAAGATCGGCGTGAAACAGTATTATACTGTGTTTCGTGCCCGGTGGCCTGTATTTCCATTCCCTTCTTTCAAGCCGGTAAGGCATCGGCGACTGTTTAGTGTTGTAGATGTTCATGGGCTGCAGTCAGTCACTTAGCATCAGGTGAACTGCATTCTCCGCTTGCCCGCTATTACATAAAAAAAAAACACTTTGATGGGAAACCAAACACATCGAGGGAAACTCATGAAAATTGGTACAAAGAGAGTGTCGTCAGTGTTCTCAATCAAATCAGATATTTATATGCGGAAATCATTAAGTCCTGTCGCTCAGCTGATGCTGGAAGCCACATTCCAGTTAGAAGTTTCGAAATAATACTGCGTTTAGTTATCGAATTTAGTAGGATGCTTAGAAAACAAAGAAACGAGGAAGGGGCGGGGTTATTTGCCACTAAAAATAAACCTTTTTGTGTCATAATTGAAAGGGCTCTTTCACGCTAAAAATACAAAATATTTTTTAATTTATGTTTTAAATCTATTAAAAGTGGGTGCAATATAATATATTAAATTGTAAATAGACACAATCACAAGCTTCGAATAGATCTAATGAATAAAATTAAAATAATGTTGTGCTCGTAAGTGCGTTGACTTCAAATTGTATAATTGTATAAAATTTTAACACAATATTTGGAGGAAAATATCATTAAATGTCGGTTTAATAAAATTGCGTCACCTGGTCAGCCACACTATCCTAAAGTTTGAGGAATGCTTTGATCATAACAATGCAGCCATTGTGAACGCAATTTTACGATAATACCACATTAAATACTCTTGTTAACGTATTACATAATTTCTCTAAATAATAGTAAGTTTCTGTTCAGAAGTTCTGTTAATAACATAATAATTATTCAAAGTTACTATTAATTTTTCTATTGAATAGAGTCGTAATGCCGTAATAACTTAAACTTATCAGTTTAAATTGACAAAGATAGGCATAGAGAGTATAGGTATAGAGACATAGACATAGAATGAAAAAGGCATTGAAAATTCTGTCATAATATTTTGTCCTTATACATAATATACTTGGACGAATAAAAATAATTTTCCAGTGTGTATATATAACACAAAATAATGGATTGGTGGGAAGCTGTCCATGATAGAAAGAAATGGAAACATTTGGGGGAGCCTTGGAACAATGTGGGATCAGTAAAAAATGTAAATCTGTTATCCTGTACCCATTAAGAATACAAGTAAAACAAACTTGAATTGAAATGACGAAAACCCGCATTGATTCGTTTACCTTTTCTAAAATTACATTTAATTCTCTAATTAAAACTTTTGCTATTTCAAAATAATAAAGAGTGTTTCAATTATAATTTACTTAAACAAACTAGCTTTTGCCCGCGGCTTCGCACGCGTAGACTACAAAATTAACATAGTTGTTATAAAAATGATATTATGACTTTAATTATAAGTATTTTAATTACACGCTCGTCTGTATAATTTTAAAATTCAATCGGAACCAATATTTTATATCAATGTTTGCTAAAAACTTAACAGTAACTTAATAGTCTCTAGGTCAGACAATTTCTAGGAAAGTATGTTCAGATTACATAAGGAATACTCATACAATAAATCAACTAAAAACAAAATAAAAATCTGAG
>LQNK01000084.1:395668-411686 GCA_001586405.1 Phoebis sennae | reverse complement strand
TCTTAAGTACAGTCAAAAACAATATAAACTTGTAAGCCTCTATCCCACGGGAACCACCTGATTTTCCGGGATAAATCATACATATTATGTTAGCCTATAATATAATCAGCAATTGTGTAAGTTTTCATCTCAATCCATGTAGTAGTTTTGGAGGAGTAGATGTTCAAAGAAACAGACAGACAGACAGACAGACAGACAGACATGAAAGAAAAAAAATATTGATTTGCCTTCTGTATCCCTTATATTAACGCCCTGTATTAAAATTTCCCCAATATATTCAATGTACAAATTTTGACATGCTACGATTTTATTATATGTATTGATTAATAAGATTAACTGATTCAACGTTTTTAATAAAAGTAGAGCTCCCTTACAATTGAGGCTTATTAATAAGTTTTATAAATACCTATTTCATTTATATGGAGCTATTATATCCTTCAAGAGCTTAATTAAAATATTGTTGAATGTATTGATTAAAAAAAATTGGCGACTTGAAAAAAATTCTATAACGTTATTTTTGATACATCATAATATTGTATTTGCAATCATCATAATATTAACGTGATTTAAGGCATGGAAAATTTTTACTTTTCGTAAAATGGTGTTTCTCCGCAACCATAATAAAATATTCAAAATTAAATCGGTCCAGTAGTTTATGAGCCTATTTATTACAACCAAACAAACAGCGTTTGCCTCTTTATAATATTAGTGTAGATAATATTATCCTGTCTTAAAATTTCCCCAAAATATTCCATATACAAATTCGTATTTCTTACGATTTTATCATATTTATAGTCGTATAGATATATATTTTTTATTTACAGATATTCAAATTTTAAAGTGTATAGCTATAAAATATTTAATTGTTCAATAAACAAAATTTTTATGTAATTTAGATAAGTTGCTTTATATTAGTAAAACAAATGTAATTTTATATAGTACTTATTTGTAAACATTTTGTTGGTGTATTCGTATAGATAAATAAATAAACAAAAACGCGGCTTCATAATTTTAACATTTATATCCTTAAAAAATAGCTTAAAATTAACAACTAATAAAAAATGAGACAACAAACTATATCTCTTTTAAATACGGTAAGAAGTAAATATGCATATTAAAAATTATTTAACAAATATTTACTAGATTAATTAATAAATATTTCACGCATCTATTAGGGCTATTTTGATTATGATTTTTGTCCAATAAATTGCAATTCGTATCTCAAAATTTATGTTACGATCTAAATCAAAACGCATGACCTTTAAGTCATCCATGTCAATATTATATCAGACATGCATCACGTGAAGTATTAACACTACATTTCCGCTATTCCTACTTATATTCCATTATCTACTTGCACTAAGATAACACACTACCATAAATTAGTGCATTTACATACTATATTTACATGAATTATTAATAATTTGATAAAAAAATTCAAAACGTGCAAAAAACTTAATAATATATATTTTTTCTTACTGTTAATAATATATTTTTCTTCATTTATAATGACGCCAAAAGAAAACGAATGGCGTACAATAGCAAAAGAGCGTGCTTTACAAAAAAAAACTCACGTCAGTTTTCCACAGCTAAAGTATCCCTCTTTAAGAGACGGCGGTTTTAAAGACCCGATACAATGGCTCACTGGAAAGGCTTTAGACGACCGCGCCGAAGGATTATGGCGAATTCACGACAAACTTTACGACTTTACAAGTTTCATGAAGACACATCCCGGAGGTGAAGAGTGGCTCGAACTTACTAAGGTAAGACTATTAGCACGTTTATGTAACGTCATATTCATTTCACAGTTACTTTAAACCTTTTCCATTGAAATAAATATATTCGCTTGCTTCAGGGAACGGACATTACTGAAGCTTTTGAATCACATCATTTGAACCCGTTCACAGAGCGACTTCTTAGTAAATTTTATGTACGAGATGCTCAAATACCGAGAAATTCCCCATTCACGTTTGAAGAAGACGGATTCTATAGAACGCTAAAAAGGGCTGTTTATAGTGAATTAAAGAACATTCCAAAAGAAGCTTACAAGAGAGCAGACAGAATTACGGACGGCTTGTTTATACTTCTTCTGTGTAGTTCGAGCGTTGCAAGTTCTGCGACAAATTATTGGGTGGCGTATTTGTGGTGCCTCGTCGCAGCTACAAGTTTAGCATTGTTAACTGTGACATGCCATAACTTTATCCATCGAAGAACCAATTGGAGGATGTACTTGTTCAACATGAGCATGTGGTCGTATCGGTAAGTGTATATTTATCATATTTGAAGTAGATTTTTAAAAAAGTAAAAAATAAATTACAGAGCAGTTTAATAAAAAAATACAGCCTTTTCATTTAACATAATGTTATAAAGGGATTCCACGTTAACATCATTAAAAAATAATTAAAAATGGGAATAGAAATAACTAACTAACTAGGTTAGATAGTGTTATTTATGAATATACCGAGTATTTCTTTGAATTCCTGTAATCAATCATATTTTTTTATTTTAAATGAAAAATATAAAACTACGATCCTCTGCATGAATAGTTATTTAATGCAGATTCCAATTACATCAAAGTAGAACAGTCGTACATAGAGTTAAATTTATTTTACTTAATATGGTTCTGATGATATAATGAATTAATAAGTTTATTAGTTATTCGGCCTTTGCCACAAAAACAAACTTATATATTATTCTTCGAAGTAATCCTACTTCATACTGTCATAGTAATACTGCTATGTATTACTAGTATAGTATTATATTATCTGTGGTATTACTATGATAGTATGAAGTAGGTAAATGTGAAAGTTTGGATGTCTGTGTGTTAATCACGCAGCAACTACTAAACGGATTTTGGTATATATATTTATTGACTCAAAATAAACACAACTAAGCTGCGGGAAGAAGCATATTGTTAATTTGAATGATTTGAATAAAACAAAAAACTGCTAAACTGATTTGCTGAAGCCTATAAGCTAAGCATATAGTTAAGTTATTATTATAAAAAAACACGAACGACTTTAATGATTAGGAATATTATTTACTGTCTTTAAAATTCCTTTCAGTGACTTTCGCATATCCCACGTTCTTTCACATCATCTGTACACAAACACGCTAATGGATGCTGAGATAAGCACCCTTGAGCCGGTCTTAATCTACAATCCAAGAGCGGATAAACCACTGCATGCAAGGATCGGATTTATTACGCAATACATCTTGTTCCCTTTTTTATTTTTAATCAGCTTTGTGAAGAGGTAATCATTTCATCGATATTTGTTAGGTTTCTTGAATTTATTAACGTAATTTCGAAGCAAATTGTTTTTGCAGGATATAAATCAATACGAAATTATAGAGCCGTATTGTAAATTATTATTCAAATAAAGTATATGACACTTTGATAGATGAAAAGGCATACTTGTAAAATTCTTTTATCTAAACATTTTTTTTACATTCAATTTTAAACATTCACAATATCGTCCTTCGAATTGTTTCACATAAATAGTGTCATTTGTATATAGTGCGTATAGTATATTATTTTTTTCAAGTAAAACCACTCATTCAGAAAAAATCGTTCAATGATGAATCGTCATATTGTATTTATTAAATACCTTTATAAAAATTCCTTAATTTTGCTATCTTTTAAAAATCCACTATTGTTTAATTTTCTTTGAACTTCATTGTTAATTATTAAACCGACTATAATGAACGAAGGGATCGCCATTAATAGTTAGTTCCTAAACTTAATTTACTTAAGTTAATTATAACCGCTCGTCAATGAAAACGGCCCGTATCAGTTATACTATGAAGGTCCGTCGTTTATAGGAACTGGGCCTAATCGAGTTTGTGTTAAACACGAGTAGCAAGGGAAGCCAGATGGGGCCAGCACTACACTATATTATTACTTTTAATTACGTAACTTATCAACCCCTCTATTGTGTGTTTTTCCCTAAAGAACTCGCGCCATTTTTCACCTTTTTTTGACTTAAAAAAACATTCACAACAAAAAGACTCAAACAACATTTATTTCAAAATTAAGCTTCAATAAAAATTTTTTTCAAGGTTACTGAGCGTGTTCCTTCGTAAAGGATTCTTCAAAACGCATTATCGTTGGCATGACGCCATCGGTTTTACCCTGCCTTTTATCATGTGGCTCACGAGTGGTGCTTCCTGCCTGCATGTGCTTTACACGTGGATCTGGATCAATTGCACAGGGAGCCTTGTATTTTTCCTTATCGCTGTTAATGCCGCACATCATCACCCCGATGCAATAAAAGACGGTGATCAGCCAAGGTACTTAGATTTATTTTAGCACATCCAGAACTTTGTTGCATTTAATATTTAATGAATGGACTGAAAATAACTTTTTAAAATGCTAGTCATTAGTAATGGCTAGTTAGTATGTTAATGTAAACGTTGTGAATACTGTGCAAAAAAGGATATTGGTTAGAGTACGTTAAATTTGGAACAATTTCTTTCAAACAAATTAATTTAATTTGCGCGAAAGTTAATCAGTTTCACTGTTAAAATATATTAACAACTATGAAAATCGTCTTCTCTGAACTATCATTAACAAACCTACAATAAAGAGATATATATCCTTACAAATTAAATCCATTAGTCTTATGTATATAAACCAAAATTATTATTTATTTAGCATCCATATTCGACTCATTATAATCATGAATCAATATTATGTTAAACAATAAAGTTATTGCTCTATCAAAACTGACCCTTCTCGAATTAATGTAAACTGGAAAACATTTTAAGCAACGCGACAGCTATACAAGGAAATTCTGCTGCCAATATTCAGTGATTGAAAACCCCTGCGGCTTTTTTATTTTATTTTATTTTTATTTTATTTTTTCTTTGTTTGGGATAAAAACAGTTACACAATATATATTGTACAATGGTTGTAAGCATCAGAATTACAATTGCATAACCAACAATATTATCCACATATTGACATTTATTTGTATTCATTTGTAATTTTGGTCTTGTACACAATATTTTTCAGTTAAAATTTAATCATTCTGTAAGCCATAAGCGATTTTTACTTGTTTGACTTTTAATGTTAACCAAGTTTTGACGTTCACAGTCCAGGGATTAAAGTCGTTAAACCAACATGATTCAGGATCCTATTATCGTTTATCCAATTTATTGAATCAATTTATTACAGTAAAGAAAATCCAGACTGGGGAGAACATCAAGTAGAAGCCCTTTTGGACCGCAAGGATATAAACAGCAATACATTTGCTGTAATCACTCTTTTCGGTGACCACGCCCTCCATCACATGTTCCCGACTCTCGATCACGGCGTTTTAAAATATCTACATCCGATATTTTTAGACCTTTGTGAAAAATATCAAGCCAATTATAGGGCCACTACGCAATTCCAATTAGTTTTGGGTCAAATACAAGAAAATTTCCGTACGAAATGTAAAACAAGTGACGAAAGAAAAATGAAGTAGTTTGTTATCGTTGAATGTGACAACAAAAATCAATACGAGGACGATATTATTCTACAAATTGAAAGCTTAAAAGTATTAAAGTTAACCTGTTATATGTTAATATGTATACTTCATATAATAATTATTATAATAAAAACTTTGGTATATTTTGAATAAAAAATATTTTGTAAGAAATACTGAATATGATTTTGGTATGATAATATTTTGAAACAAATTATGTGAAGCTAGTAATGGATCAGTTAACAATAAAAATCTTCCTAAAATTATTTTAGGACTACAAACTACAAATAATATCTGACAACTAAGTTACGATCGATAAAAACATAATAACGCTTTTTCGCATAGCTCAACTTTCGAATCCCATATATGACAAGAAGTTCACCTAATTAGTATAAAAAAATGCATATTATGTAGCAAACTATTTCATTTTATTACATTTTTTCAACATCACATCAACAATTAATATAGAAGTCCATAATTTTTTTAAGGTTATTTACATATAGTTACGTATATAAACGCCTTATTTAATATAAAACAAGGTGTAAATTTGTTTGTTATGGGGAAGTTAAATTATGTTCAGATCATAGCAATTTGTTTTCGGCAAATTGCCTATTCATCCTCACACGAGGAGCAAATAAAGCGTGAAATATTTATGAATATGAGCTCTTTAGATAAATGTCTCAAACCATTAGCGGTTTTATTAAACTGTCACATTTTTTATTCGACTTGTCATACAATATCTTGGAATTTCATAAATTTCTTCTTTGCCCCTATGTGTTATTATACTGAAAACTTAAGGGATACTTACTTATTAAATATTACAATATTTACACTTTACATGCCCGTGTGGCGACGGGTTAGAATATGTGTGTCACCACCATATTTCTACCCATTGGAGTCTTAAGAGGTGATAGAGGGTTGCATAACATCTTGAGCAATGAAAGAGTGAGAGCCGAGCGTTGCACGATTGGGCCAAGCTCAGACCGATGAACTTACCACCCTCCAGCAGAAGATCGGCGTGAAGTATTGCACTGTATTGTTAGCGGGGGTCCTCCGGACCCATTGTATATACCCCTGTATTTCCATTTCATTCCTCCCCCATCCTGTTGTACTCCTCTACCAATTTTCCATAATTAATCCTCTCCTTATCTATTTCCCTTCCTTCAAGTCTTCAAGGCATCTGCGACACTTTCATGGTCATTTAACATCAGGTGAAACGCATGCACCGCTTGCATGCTGTACATTGATTATGTATTCTTCGATTAAATTCAATGTATTAATAGATTTTTTCTTCCCATCTGTGCAAAGTAGCACGAATTGGTAGGTAACAATTAGGTAAATCAAACATGATATAATTTTTTTAATATCTTATTGTACACCTTACAATTTTGTTTGTTCGCAGAACATAACATAAATAGTATCTAACGAACGAAGGAAGTAGGAAACTACACAACATACAAGAACCAAGTATGCAATAAGTTATTTCCCGGGAATAAGTTTTCAATTATAGAATTTTATTATAAATTGCATATTTACAAATAGGATTTTTATAATCCCCATACGTTTCCTTTAGTTTAGTGCGTTTTCCCTTAGACAAAAGAAAATTTATTCAAAAATTTGATAGACTTTATTATGTTTTATTCTACAAACAAAAGTTATTACAGCACTAAGGATAAATATTGCAGGACAAAGCCATATAGAATTCAACGTACATTTTTATTTATTTTATGCACCCTTTTACTGAAGGGGCGGCCTCTATATCAATGTCTGCAACAATATAATGACTCTAGAATAATTATAGGACTAAATCAAACCTACAAACGACAAAATGAAATTTCCATACATATGTCCCCATCCTCATCGCTCCCACACATCAAAATATTTGCGTACATTTGCCATGCACATTTCGAGTTTCATATGTAATTCCTATAAGTTCCATGTATAATGATGACCTAAATGTGGGACATGAGCAGTATAAAATAGGTACCTGTTTTATGAAATCTACTACAGGTAATGACAAAAACACAATCGTACCATCTGTTGTCTTTATATTACAGATAAGTAAATATACGTTCATAAATAGTACAGTATTTCATTCGCATACTACCCACGCCATACGCAATCCTATTAGATCGTTGAAATAACCTTCCCTAACCAATACAAACGAGTCTTATATTACCGAGCTTGTGTCCCTATCGTTGAGGCATTCCAATTCCAAACGGCCAATATTGATTATATAGTATATCACTAGTTTTTCACCGCGCCACAAAACATATTTGTACAAAATCGGTTCATTAGGCAGTCGGATAGAGAGTTACTTTCGCATTTATAATATAAAATAAAATTATAAGTAATACAAATAAAGATTCATTTTACATACCTACAAATACTGTTTTTTTATTGCCTATCTCTGTTATTTTGTGATAGGAATATATACAAAATATGTTCCTATAACAATTACTATACAAAGGAAGAATATCCGATACATTGAACAATGAGTAAATTCATAAACGTATATTGATTATCTTAAAGTCCCTTAAACCTTTAATAATTTAATAAAATTTGTGGAATAACGAAGCTACCTTTAAAACAAAAAGGTTGTTTTCACAAATATTTCGGTAATATTAATTTGATGTTAATGAAAGCTGCATGCTTCAAAGGATTTTCGGTATAAATCGCATGTACTATCCATCTTGACAAGCATTTATATTAAGATATGTCATCTAGAGCGAAGAGGTACGTCCTTCCTTCGTATACGCTACGCTGGGGATAAAATATGGAAGTTTAAGCTGCAAATTAGCTTGTCAGGCTAATTGAAAGTAATAGATGTTGATATATATAAAGTGTTTCATATCTGACGCATAAAATTTTTACAGGACATCTAGAACACGTACCTGATCACTAAAAAAATAATAAAAAAAACATATTATTAATACATTAGTGTGCACTATGCCCTGTTTCAGAAAAAGCCACTTATGGATATATTATATCAATATTTATTATAATTGTTTTAGATAGGAAGTGTCTTATAAACAGTTTATAGACTTCTATCACATAATTGAAAACTCTGTTAAGTCAATAATTGTTAATTGCTTTCCAGTGGTGCAATAAAATAGACTTCATTCGACCCTTACAAGCAAGTTTAACCTCTCTCGTGCTAATATTTAGTAAACCATTGAAGTTGACGCATCTGAACCAAAGTCTTAGGTCGGCCTTACACATGCTGACTGTTCGTCTGAATTTGGAATCTGATTTCAGAATCTTAAATTCCGACACCTCGTCTCGCACATATCTTAAAAATTTAGTTTGTTCAGTAGTCTCATGATTGCCTGCAGATACAGATGTCTTTATCGAAGAAGAATTAATATTAATCTCATTGCTTTCGGCTCTACATAATAAAAAAAATAAATTCAAACGCAAATACTGGATCCACCCCTTACTGGATCCACCCCTTAAATATGAACAGAATTAAGACAATATCCTGACAGATGCTTCGAGTACTAAAGAAAAAATGACTGCGTTATCTATGAAGAAAAGCGCGCCATTCAGTTCTATTTAGCACTATCGTTCTCCAGCTCGATGTACCGAGCTCACGCAAGCCTTCTTCCACCCTATCGCTCCAGCGGTACTTCGGTCGTCCGGGAGGACGGCGCCCAGTGGGTCGACCCATGCATGCTCTCTTGACCCCTCGATCGTCTCCCATCCGTCCTATGTCTCCGAGGCATTTGGAGCCCAACTTTACTTAGGTCGATATAAATACATACGTAATTCTGTCTAACAGGGAATAAAGATTTGCATAAAATATTTGTTCTAGTCTGGAAAGTAAGCATCTTGCTTAAGTTTAACCCCACAGAAAATTACTCAACTTTAATTAAATTCAAGAACAGTTTTGTTGTAAAATATTCACACCAATCAACATTTTGATAGTTTGGACACAGATTATAATATAATACCGTAGTTTGTTGTATGTTAGTACGTTTATACGTTTTTATGTTTGTATTTTTGTTCATCGGAGTTCCGTTTATCCGATCTTGTTAAAATTCCATAGGCGGATAGTTTAGACAAAAGAAATTAACGAATTCGGAGATGAGCTAAACCGGTATGGGTCTTACGAAGATATATGGGATGGATGGGGGTCTTGATTTATACATTACAACGTGAGGAGCTCGGAGTGAACCACTTGTATGTAAAGTCTAACTTATAGATGATATGAAATATAAACCGTTCCTATATTTCTTCATTATACAGATTGGGGTGTTAATATAATTGCGAATCGCTTAATCCTGCTACAATTCATAAGTTTCGGATCTTAAGTGCTTTTTCTTATTATATACTCCGCCCGTGGCTTCGCACGCGTGGACTACTAATTTCTGTATCGTATAGAGGCGTGCAAAAAAAGTTTATAAATTAGGTTCGCAGGACCACTGAGATATTTCATATTGTGTAGTTTTTTATAATTTTCTATGGAAGAAGATTGACCAAAATCTCACAATGCGCCCGACTCTAGATTATACAGAAAATTGTAGTCCAAAAGCTGCGGGCGGAAAGCTAACTATTTTATTCGCACATATTTTTTATATATTATATATTTCCTATTTTTGGGAGATTTTTGAGAATTTTTTCAGTGTTTTACGTTAATCTATGCCTTAAGATTATAAAAAGACATATGTGCAACTCAACCCCAATCTCACCCTGTCCCGCGGTATGACATATTTACGACTTTAGGAGCGTATTACTCGTAAGATATTTAGTTAAGCAAAAAAATCTATTTAGAAACCTGTACTTAATTTTTGAAGACCTATCCAATGAAATTTATCATTGATGAAATATTCACGAATTTATTTTTTTACCCTCCGTTTACATGCATGGAGACTCTCCATGCATGTACCCCTAAAAATATTTTTTTAAATAACAGATAAACAGACGAACAGAAAAAGAAAATCTAACCATGGTTTTGGTATCTATAGAACATACATATTGCATAACAATTACTCTCTTTTAAAAATATTCAATGCAAAGAAATGGTTTGGTTTAAAAATAATATATAAAATATATATTTTACTATACATTTATGTTTGTGGCTATATTATTGTATAAGACCATTATATTAAAAGTCGTTGTTGCATTTATAAACAAGCTTTACAAATTTTGAAATATAAGTCTAAAGCCCTTTGAGTGTTCAATTTGCTAACTCCTTCCTCCTGAAGACTTAGGGACATGCTTAGCATTTCAATGTTCGCTTTGGAAAATTCAATACAACTCAATATAAATAAATCGTGTCGTACGTGTGCGAATACAATTCTGGGGCATTGTATAACCTTTCTAGCTTTTGTGTACATGGGTCGGGGTAAAGGCGTGCTACCTGGTCCAGGGATGTAAAATCTTAGTACCACAGTTAAGGTGTTTTTGTTAAATGTAATATTTTGACTTAATAAACATACACGTATGAATTCTCTGTATATTAAACCAGATTTTAATGGTAAAAATCTTATTCGTTTAGATTTTATATTGTAAAAACACTTTAAGCGCGGATTTAGCCTATAACATTATACTGAAGCGTTCCTAAATTAATGGTCTATCCAAGCCAAAAATATATTTTCAAATCGTGAGTAGATTAAACAAACAAATATTTTAAAGCTTTGAATTCTTTACTGTACTTATAAAAAAACCCAAAATTTAAACTTTATATTATTAATTAAGACATTTTTGTCACAAGTTACCATCACACATAGGTGTAGGTACACTAAATATTATTCTTATTTTTATAATAGTTATTGTAAAAGCAATATTTTTTTGGTACTTATACTAAACACCATCGCTAATTAAGGAAAATAATGATCATAAGCGGAAACAGACCAAGAATAAGAAATTACAAGAGAAAAATAATAAAAGCGGATCAGTCGTCCCAAGGCGACGCAATAATATTCAAAAATATAAAGATCCAGGATTGGAGTAACAATATTTTAATTTTACGAGAAATAATGTATATTTCATTCTTGACATTTTTGAGACCGGTAAAAGTTTAGTATTTTGTATATATTTTATGAATTCCTTCACGATTCCTGATTCGGAACTTTACGACACTTCGTTTTCGTTAAAAACCTTTTTCCCTTAGAGGCAGGACAGATATTATTGTGTGGACTGAAATATTTTTTCATTGCACGTTTTATTGAATTCCGAACAAAAAATCAAATAAATTATTTTGTATTGTAAATATATCAATAGACATAATTGGTTCAATATAAAAATAGTGTAGTAAAGATTATAAAAAGACCCTAGGGGTACACATACCCTCCGTATATGTACCCTCAGGTTCAGTCTGGTATCGAGCTGTCATGGAGTTAAGTTATTTTTATAAAGTAACAAAAATTCGTGTGCTTGATGATTGTTCTTGTATTCTAATAATTATTTTTAAAGATTGTTAAAATATTTTTAACTCATCATATTAATGTCAAAGAGAATGTACGTAATATAAATAAGTTTTCTCCATTATCTTTGTAAAAAACATAAAAAAAATATTAGAGAAGCAGCAGTCCCAATAGAAGACCGGCGCGGAGCAGTATTGTACTGTTTCGTATGGTGGGCGGTTGCCTAAAGGCCTGTATTCTCATCACATACCTCTCCCTTCCTGTTATGTTCCTCTCTCAACTTCCTGTCATTTATCCTTTCCTAA
Source organism: Phoebis sennae (assembly GCA_001586405.1). Lineage (NCBI taxonomy): Eukaryota > Metazoa > Arthropoda > Insecta > Lepidoptera > Pieridae > Phoebis > Phoebis sennae. The sequence goes on along the minus strand of LQNK01000084.1, from coordinate 399,545 downwards.
TCCCCTTCCCTTCCTACAAGCCGGCAAGGCATCTGAGACACTTCATGTTGTACATGTTCATGGGATGTGGTCAGTCACTTAACATCCAGTGAATCGCATGCCATGCTTGCCTGCTAGAACATTATAAAAATATTTATTATACATTTATTAATAATACAAACGTATGAAGAATTGGAAATTGGACGAAAAATAAAAAAAGAAGTTTAAATATAACTAAATATATCATGTTAGGAATAAAACATTATTTATTTAGAGTTAGACGGAACAAGCATGAAACTTGTACACGTTGTTGGGTTTAGGTATGGGACATTCTAACAGAAATGTGTAGAGTTCTGAAAGAGACATTATAAACAAAACCGTGGGCAGGTTGCAAGGATGCGGAACCGGTTATTAATAAAATTATGGGTACTTAATTAGTTGCATATTAATGCAAATAAAAACAAATATAACTAAATTTATCGTTCGAATCAGGCCACGGGCTTTGAACACATGTTTTAGTCTTATTAATATAGAAACTACCTCCCGATTACTAAAATTTACAATTTCATTCAAATTAATAATAGGCTAGTTGCTTCATGTTTAATTTCCCATAATAAATGCATATTTCCTTCAGTTCTTAGCTACGAATATTATGTCTTTATAAGCTTATAAAGACATAATATTATCTATTTATAGTGTTATATCATCTATTTTATTCATTAATTATTTATTGTAAACTAACGGGTTCGTATCCTGGCTTAGTAAATATATATTTAGTACAATCCAGAACACTCAGCTTCAAGGAATTCAAGGTCATATTTCAAGGATATGTAATAATTCAATATAACCCCTAGACCACGCGGAAGGTCACCTATGGGCTGGACTGGTCAGATCAAGGCTGCTGAGGGCAGTCAGGGCAAAAGTACCAGAATGACAGCAAATAGAGAGACGGGGTGAGAAATTGTGAAGAAAGTAACAGCCAAAAAACATCTCTTCATCACATCAAAAAATATATTAATATTTTTTGGTATAGATATATGATCAAAAGTACAAAAGTGCCTAAAAATTAGAGAAAGTTTAGCTTCGTAATCTACACAAAACATTATCAAAGTTTCATCGCTTTGAACATAAGAGTTATTAAGTATGCTCAGCAGGCGTATTACGCGAGTGCCAGGATAAATTCCAGCTTATTCATTGTATGCAATAATGCGAAGAACATAAATTATGCGCTGCCGACAACATGTGTATTATCCGACGCAGCCCGGTTTAGAATTCGTTTTCAATTATTAAATTTCATCCACATATTTACGTCTTTTTGGATGTGTTATAAAATGAACAAACGACTGCTGAAAGGAATTTGGACGATTCAATGCTTTTGTAGATTATGACTACGTATCTCTGTTGTTTTTACATTCTTAGTTCTACTCTACACTGTTAGTCAATTCGGCAAGAATCTAAGCCAATATTCTATAAACACAATTTTTGAAGCACTCATGAAAACAACTGTCCTCACTATCGCCGGTGACCACGCTCGCTGTAAAGTGTTCGAGTCTTCGGATTTAATAATAATGTATAATAATATACCCTTTAAAAATATTTTTGCTCAATACCTATACATCCTATTTTGCGAGTATTACACGGCAACAGGTTTGTTTGGAGCGCCTATAGAATCTAATAGAAAACTAATATTATCTATTAATAATATTGCGATTTCGATTTCATACCGTCCGATCTATTTTTGATAAATCATGTAGGACTAATAAAGTACATACTTGCTTTCTACTAACACTATAAATGTGAAAGATTGAATGTCAATCATACCACAACTACTAATCTAATTTCGTTGATATTTGGTATACAAATAGGCTTTTGGCCCGATTAGATGATTAGCGTGAGTGATGCCGCGGCGCGGGTAAAAATTAGTATGTATGAAATAAATAGATTTTTCACACACGTTTTCAAAGTTCATTTATTTCAAACATCAAAAACCCGGTGATAAATAGTTATCAAAAAAACGAACAAACGATCTACACTTCGTGAGAATAGTCGATATGTTGATATGTCGAAGTGTAGTTCGTTTCTCGACGCGATAAAAAAATTAAGTCCCTTCTGAAATGTATGTGCTAATGTTGATAATTATAAAAAAAAACCCCTTATTAGATTGAAACTAATTCAAAATTAGTGATCTCGGTAAAAGTGGTAATTCACTGAGTTTCCGTTTGGGCGTGGTATAATATAATTGTTCACAATTTGCGTACACGAGAGTTTGGGAATTGCTCTCGTTCAAAGTAAGTACCCGACCGAACTTATCTTGGCATCACAGCAATTTCACTTCTCAGGAAAATTGACTATTTACCTTCGCATACGTTCCTAAAGACGAAATGTTCGTAGAACCATTATCTCCGACACCCTTCACCCTTTATAATTAAAATTTTATTTCCACGTTAAACCCTTTTCGACGCTTACTTTCAAGTTAATCTTTTTGCACACATCAAATTCGGATCTTTATTGAAACAAAGCGGAAACAAATATCGAATGTTCGTTATAACTAAAATAAACTGAGATATAAATTGGAAAAAATGGGTTTACCATTTGTTGTAATCAGTTTGTTTTTTTTTTTATAAATTATAGGACTATTGTTTCACTGCAGATGCTATCCATGGGCTGAGATTAATCACTTATCATCAGGTGAGCCGCATGCTCCGCTTGCCTGATATAGCCTAAACAAAAACAAAAAAATTGTTAACATTAAAATATACAAGATATACAATTCTAGACAATTTTGATATAAGTTTTTTTTTATGAATTGTAAAATGTGTAAGGAAATTTTCCATGGTGTGTTTTTTCATAGTGAATATGATTTTAAAATCAAAACACGTAATTTATCAACACGAATGTACTTTCTGTCACAAAAGCCATCAAACCACGGAATAGAAAAAACAAGTGGAAGTGCCCTAGTGCTTCTTTAGTATGAGAACCAATGTCGCCAAACTCACACATTGACAAATTAAATCGTACAATGCATACAAAAGAAGTAATGTCAAAAATTGACAAAAAAACATTTCGGTTGAAAATCATATTTATTGTTATTTAAAATGAAGTCTTTTTGTATGTCAGTAAGGAAGTAATTAGTTTATCTGTTGAATCAATTTTCCACCTAGAAAAAAGGTAAAACTATTCATCGCTAGAGGGCGATATTATAAATTCATTAAATTGTGATCTCTAACACCTTTTAAATAAATGTTATATTTACGGTACAACCGTTTGACACTCAGTTGTCATTTTGCTACTCACCTAGTGATTGATCGTATCGATAACTACATGTCGATATTAGTTAAATTTCCACTATAACCGAAAAATAATTAAACATAAATTTAAGAACTCCAAGAGGAGAAAATCGTCCTAACTGATTCCTTAATTAATTTGTAGTATAAATTGATATATATTTTAATACTACTTATTTTCAATTTGTTTTTGTGGTTTGCAGTGTTACATTTTATACGATGGTTTAAAATGCTTCGTATGCGAGTCCAATACTCTTTTAGCTGATTGTATTAAATTCAAGTATTGTTTTTACATTATTAATTTCACTTATTTATCGATATCAACAAATTTGTCACATCCCTCATCGAAGCTTTTAGAACTTATATCATTTGATTTAGGTACGTATTAAAGTCAATTATGTACTTTAAGTCAACAGCATAAGGTATTTTTTAATTTGAAAAAATATACGAATTTGTGATTTTCACAATAATTTACATTTTATTGTATTAAAACAAACTTTTATATTTGCCGGTGATAAGATACATCGCCATGAGACTTATTTATTATGCTGGATCGTTTTTACAATTTATAATCGCGGAATAACGCCTGATTTCAATATATTATATCTGAAGTC